>JAODLD010000119.1:48495-64115 GCA_026781065.1 Mormyrops boulengeri
TCCACCCCGGCTGGGGCCAAAAGCCTGTCCACCCGATTTGGAAGGTCCCCTACCTGGGCACCAGGCAGGCAAGACACAGAACACCGTAAATTATGGTCCTTAAGGAATTTATAATGTCAAAGCCATTTCCTGAGCAATACTGGAAGATGATATTTAAGCGTACTGCAAAGGAACTGGATGCAGGCCATTTATATACGTATGTTTATGGTAAGAAACTGCATTTAGCAGGTCACTTTTGGGGATTTGTTAATTTCCCCCAGCTTGCATGTTTCTTTTAAGCCCTGTTTTTTTTCCTCTTTCAAGGCACTGGGAGGTATGCAATTAGCAACCCCCCCCAACAATTATTAAAAAATTTTTAGGGAGGGTCACCAAGGTCAGATTCCGTAACATTGCAATCATGTGTGGAAAATGAAAAATTACTGGGGAGCTTGTTTGAAAGTGAAAAGGTATTTTTTAAGATTTAAAATAGTCAAATAGTCTGGCTTTGGCAAGACAGCAGTCATTAGGCGGCAGATTAAAACTAATGACAAGCCAGTTTTACTATGACAAGACATGCAAGGCCCATGTCCAGCCCCCCCCCCATTTCCAAAGAGAGGACACCACCAACACTAACCAGAGCTGCAACACTGAATGCACAGTGATCTCCATTGGCTTTAAAGAACTACACAGGTTCAAACATCCTGTATTCCCTAATTAATTGCAAATTAAAGTTATCCCCAAGTTGGAAACCTCTGCTTGCAATTCTATAACGTTGCAAAATGAAATGTATACTGATCAAAGAATAAAATTCTAGGACCCTTTTGAATATAGCATATACACATAGTACAACTTAATGTTTCCATATGATAAACAACTGAAAAGAGACAGAGGTCTGTAATTTTGCAAGTAGTATTTATACCAAATCTCTGGATCTCCAATCATGTTATGTTATGGAGTTACTCCAGTGGATGAAGAAAAAAAAAGCTAAGCAGAGATTTACTTTACCAGCCACGACTTGGCCTACAGCCGGGGACTCGAATAATTATTTTATAGGTGAGCAGTGTCCGATTTGGCGCCCCCTTCTGTCCACTCTTAAGATTACATCTGTGTTCGTTAAACATTAGGAAATGTGACCCATCCCAATGGGATCTTCTGAAAAAGAACATCCGTTCAGCCTGAGCCAGCCTTCCGCTCAAGCTATGCATGGTTTGCAAATGGACTTACTGTGGTTTCATAAACCAGAGCGCATAATTCCTGATTATTGGCTTGGTTAGCATTTCACAGATTGGTATTTGCAATATTTATACATAAAAAAAAAAAAAAAAAAAAGGAAAAACAGCCTGTCGTTACGTCAGCAGCGAATTATATGCAAAACCAGAATTCTGACAGCAAACAAAAGCAGTTTGTTTAGGAGGGTAGCAGTGCGTTTCACCTCTCTTAGGCTTATCACATGACCATATATATATACGCATCACCAAAGGTATTTTAAAAGTGGCTTGCATTACTGAGGGTGTTTAAAACAGACAAAGTGTGGAACCACATGACGTGTCACTTCACCGAAAGCCACCCAGGGCCTATTCAGCATAATCATACTACCCAGGCCTACGACATTTATAACCACCAGCAGCAGTGTCCATTCAAACACACTGATTTCTGCACAGTAGCAGGGGATTGGAAAAGCCCCCCCCCCCGCCATCAATGGCTGGCTGACCCCATAGTTCTCCCTTCACCTTGCTCCTCCAAAACAGACATCTAGGAGGCAGATAAGAAGGAAGTAGATACTTGTTTTTGATAGCGATCGCCATCATAACAACCCACTAGGGGACGTGGGGGGCAGGGGGGGCTTCTCAAACCTCTCTCTAAATAAACGTGGGGGTTTCCCTTTCGAAAGCCCCACCCCATACCTCCCCCTTTACCCCCGCCACCCCTCTGTCGAGCAAATAAACACTGCCCCACCAGCCTGGGCGAGCTTCGGTCTGGCCACAATGAGCCCAGTGACACCAAAATGTCCCATTAATCTTCATTTGTCCGCACATATTCCAGCATTCTCATGGTAATGGGCTCAATGGACGGTGAAGCGGGGCGCTCAGGCTGAGCTGACAGTCCTCTTCACGGGGATGGGGATACGGACAGAGAGTAAGTGGGGCAGCTAGTAAAACCGTTGCTCTGTTGGGGCGACTTGTGTTTCCCATCACGGCTAATGCGTTTGACATTCAAATCAGGGCCCGGCAGGAGGGCAGACTAATTTGATTTCTCAGCTGCCAGGGCCGCTTCCTGTGCCGGGGCCCCGGGTGGGATCCCTGGGGCCCGACACGTCTTCCCGGGGCAGTCGGCCCCGCCTAATGGGTCTCGGACCGCCGTTGGCGGCGGAAATGACACTGGCCCGTGAGGCCTCCACTGTCAAACCTTCTGGAGAGGCATGTTTTCATTGCCCCAGGTGGTGATAGTGCGGGGAGGGGAATGGGCCCTTTGGGGCTTGCCCGCGGGCGTGGGCCCGCGCGGGGGGGCGCCCTGTGCGGCCACGGGGCCTTTCGGGGGGGGGGTTGGCTTGCGGCTGGCCCCCCCGCGCCCCCCCCCCCCCCCGGCAACACAGCCCCGTGTCCATGCCCAAAGGCTGAAAGCCCTAACCTTCTGAAAGCGGAGGTCCACCTAAATGCTGCAAGAACAATTCCTATTTTGGGCTTCTCTCCTCATGACGCAACAAATCAGGAAGCAAAAGTGATGGAGGCCGATGATTAATAAGCTGCACGTTCATATCTCTGTCGCTTGCCCCCTCCCCAACACAGATTCCGCAATCCTTATTCAAGAACTCTTTTGACAGAATGAGGGTGTTCTTTGATCACGGCACAGGATGTTTCATTAGGAGATGTCGGATAAGCGGGCAGGGATTAGGTGGGATGGGAGGAGGCTAGACACTACCTTATCTATCATATCCGGACGGTTGGTGGCTGCCAGGACCGTGACGTCCCGGAGCTGCTCGATTCCATCCATCTCCGTCAGCAGCTGGGCCAGAACACGGTCAGCCACGCCTCCGGACGCTGCAGAGCTGTGGAGGAGAGAGAACGACAAGACGCCAGGCTCTCCCGATTTGCCGGATGCACGCAGCATCATCCGCCTGCCAAATATTAGCACTTTCACATTTCGGCAGTTTTTAAAAATTTTGCTGGAAGTACCAAACCGTACACCACAACCCGCATACGGCATTATTTATTTCTCATCCTTCATGTGGCGCATCATTAAAGTACGCTTAGGGTTCTACGAAACTTCTCTTGGCCAAACTATAGAAGCAGCTTGATTTCCCCTTTCTACGTACTTTATGGGCACCCATTTTGCATGGAGTTAACAAAACAAAGCCGCAAACTGTACAGCAAATGCACTGAGGGTAGGAAAATTCTTCATCAGAGCGAAACCTGAGCCTAATTAGCTACTGAGAGCACAACAAAGATGTTCTTAATCTAATATCCTTATTAAAACCGCGTGACCGGAACAAGTTGCAGAATAACAGGGGTCACGTTGCCTCAACATGGCTCCTCCCTGCTCATGTTAAATCCTGAAACGGCCCATAATCCCTGTTTAGAGGTATCGGATTTGAAAAGAAATCACTCCCCTGGCCCCCACTGGCTTCAACAGAAAAGAACACCCTAAAACCACCAGTGGGTCGCAGTGTCCCACCCCCAGCCCCCTGCTGTTTTTGGAGCTTGCTAATTACTCCCCTCAAAGCCGACCAGTCACTCTGGTTTGGAGGGCCGAAAGCCAGCATGCTCCCCCTAAAGAGAATACACTTTTAGCCACATATTTTTAAGTAAACATGCTTATTGGCTACTTGGGCACTGCAGCTTAGGAATCTGTGCTCATGTACAGATGGTTGCTGGGTTGAATCCCACAGCCAGCAGAATAATATCATCATCAGGACCCAAAATCTGCCATGGTGGGGGCAACATAAATGGCTGCCTCCAAGCTTTGCTCTCACCCGTATAAACCCAACCAGATAACATGGAGCAGCCAATCAGATTCCCTCTGACAAACAGAAGTGGGTAGCTCTGGTACAGAGAGTAAAAGTCCAAACCAAGATTTTGTTTCAATCAACCAGTTGAGTACAAAGAGTCACAGTCACACAGAACTCAACTGGTTGGTTGAAACAAAATCTTGGTCTGGACTTTTACTCTCTGTTCCAGAGCTACCCAACTCTGCCTGTCAGAGGGAATTCGATTGGCTGCCCCATGTTATCTGACAGACAAGTCACTGAAGTCTCCCACAAAAACACCAATGACACAGACGACATACCATGAAGTCTGAAGGACCAACTGATATCTGGAGTTCAACTCATCTAGCAAACAGATGGGAGGAGTCAACTCCAGGCCGTGAAGAATCCCATGCATTATAAAGAAAAACCTCAAACAGATCCACAGGAGAAGCAGTGACGCGTCCGCCAGCACATTCAAAACATAACTGTCATTTTATAGTTTGTTAGAACCAACGCCCTGTCGGTGATGATTTTTCTGTTTATTTTAGACATGTTTTAAGCAACTGATCACATTTCAATTACCAAAAGTTTCCAGCATTCACAAATAATGTCATCATTTCTCACTGGTCTCCTGCAGGCATAAGCCCAGTGGAGCACATGGACGGGTCAGTAATTTTAGATTAGACTTTGGTCCCCTAACACAGGAAACGGAGAATAAACACATACAGCACATCTGTAGATCCTGGGACGCGTCCAATCGGGTTGAGGAGCAAGGCGGTGCTAATATCTGTTTTGTCTGCGTTCCCACACCATTCTGTTTCTGTGGGGTTTACTGGGAGCCATGCTCCACGGTCCACTTCCCCATCTGCCCCCTGTCAGCACAATGGAGCCCTTGTGCCCCCCGTTTGGTCCCTCATGGATTCCCCTTGCAGATGTTCCGCAACACCCCCACCACCCCACTGACCCACCACCAATCTTCCCGCCCCTGCCAGAAGAGAAAGCCACAGTGTCATATGTTGGGGGTTGACACCCCTGGAGACACGAATGACGGCCTGATCCTGCTTGCACCTTGTAAACGAGACACTCATGGGACGGGGGCGGGGATGGCACTAACAGACTCTGTACGTTGTGCACGTCACTGGGTGCAGACCCCAAGGATGATGCCCTACCTTCCTCTCTCAACGGCGAGGGCGTCAATCTCGTCAAAGAACACAATAGAGGGTGCCACAGCTCTGGCCTTCCTGAAGACCTGCAATTGGAGATATGGCGCTGGTGGGAGGCAGACCAAAACAATGTCCGAGCAACTGTGTCACACCAATTTTTAACGTTGATGCTCACAATAGGAATGACTTTCCACAGACAAACAACTACATCAATATTGTTTTTCTGACAACCGTACTACAGCTGACTGGGGAATGGACCAGGTGTGCCTCCCTTACTTCTCTCACTGCTCTCTCAGACTCGCCCACATACTTGCTAAGCAATTCGGGACCCTGGAAAAAAAAAGAAGAAATTTATCAGATTCATAAAATATAACAACTGAACTTCAGCTGAGATCTTTGTTCTCCCATTTGATCATCACAGTCCAATAGAGGAGAATTTGCGGGTCCTACTGACTCATGCAATCTGACCAAGGGATGGCAACCTCCAGTAGGTGGCATAGTAGTTAAGGGAGTCATAGTTTTACCAAATAAATAAAACAAATAAATAAATGCGTAAACAGCCAGCTACAAAGAGAACAACTCGGAGTAAAAGCTGAAGTACTATAAAGAAATTGCATTACAATTAGAGGCTGGTTATTTCAGAGATATATTGGGCCGGGAGTAGAGGTTAATGCAGAGGACAATGGAGGAGAGGTGGCTGTTGAGGGGGAGGTACTCAAGGGGGCTCTTTCCATCAAGGAGGATAAGCACTCAGGCAACGGCATCCAGCATGCCACGTCTCCCGCGCTACTCTTTTCAGCATCTCGGAGGAGGGCACTGAAATAACAGCCTCTCTCGTCTCCTTGAAAAAGCCTGGAGGGTACCTAACGGTCAAGCCCCCACCCCCCCCACCCCACATATCCCCCTTTCCCATTAAGCTGCTCTTCAGTAACTGTATGGAAGGCCTGAGCTTCACACGACACTCCCACAAGTGCTTGTCAGACTTCATTTAAAGTCAATGCAGCGTCACAACCGTGGCAAGTTACACATGTTCTCTTAAAAAAATATTTTCCAATAATCAATTGACAGGGTGATTACAAAGAAGTTTACAGCTGCATATTTTTGAGGCAAGGTAATTAAACTTTATTTTTAATCTAATATTGAAACTGGTGGCAATTCAATGTGAAACCATAACATTCCCAGGAAGCACAAATGGTTGATAAGGAGAAGGAGATTTTTCTGTAGTTGTAAATATCACTGGCATGTGGGACCAGAGGCTCCCCACCGCTCAGGGGCTCCAAGGACACTGTACTCCCCACTGGGCCGTCCCTCGTCCCAATCAGAGCCCCGCTGAGCGAATCTGTCACAGGTATGTCACCCTCAACCCTCACCCAGAGGTCCAGGCCAGAGCTCAAAAGGATTCCGAGAGGAGCCAGGCTTTTGGGGTGATGAAGGGTGCCACCGGTCCGAGGTCGAAGGGGACGGGCGGGTCAAGAGGGAGGGCCTGTGAATCTGAGAGCGACAGCTCCAGGGAAGCTGGGAATCCAAGCGTAAAACTACCCAGTCACTGTCTGACAGCTTAGAGGCCGATAAACAGAGCCATGCTAACCATTGCTAATGAACAGAAACACAAAGAGATGTGAATTACCCGCTGCAATAAACATTCCTATTTAAATATTTCAGATATTTTGAATGGGGTCATCTTGAACTCGATTTTCTGCTTGCAAAGTTTTCTGTCAGTCACATCAAAAGGAGGAACACAGTCCTGGAGAGTCTCATGTTACTAAAACCGACAGTTCATGTGCACGTTAATCCCTATGACCGCAAACGATACACACCGGGGACACGCTACCTTGATAGCTAGGAAGTTGAGTCCACTCTCATTGGCCAGAGCCTTGGCAATCATGGTTTTTGAGCACCCAGGGGGTCCATAGAGAAGGACTCCCTTGGGCGGCTGGATGCCCATGCGGGAAAAGGCCTCGGGGTGCCTCAGGGGCCAGTCCACAGCTTGTTTCAGTTTCAACTTCACGTCGTCCATTCCGCCGATGTCCGACCATTGTACCTGTGAAGCAGAGTCGTCAGCAACAATACCGCGATCTGTATTGGTATTCCGTTTAGAACAATTTCCAGAACTACATGACCATAAGACTACAGAAAAAGTTTAGAGTTAGAAAGAGAAGAATAAAGCTTCTCGAGAAAGCTTCAGTTCAAGAAGGCCTCATGAGGACCTCAAGAGACGAAGCCTCCCGGGATGTTCGCGGAACTGAGGTCCCCATGTGGCAGGACTGACGGGGCCTCAAATCCCAGTGCAGAAACATCAGCACCCATCCCGCCCAGCAGGACTGCACAGCCACAGCGGGTGCAGATTACATACACCCCCACAATGCCAGAGAAATCGCCTACCGCAGACAGACAGGAAACCTATAGCTCAGACCGAATAAAAGTCTATCTGGGAAAGGCTAGTCAGGACACTTTGACAGGGGAGATGTGGGGGGGGAGGAACTCCCACAAGCACAGACATGAGAAACAGCAGGGGAATCCGACAAGTCTAACAGGGGAGGCACAGTTCTGATAATACCAAGGGAGAGGACACCCGCGGTGAGCGATCGTTTTGATGGACGAACCCCAGCACCCTGCCCGACGCATAAAACCCAGGAAGGGTACCGCCACAACCACCTACATTCATTTAAACATGGCTACGACTTCCCCTCCCCCCATCCCCGCAACACAGTGACCCGTTGCAGGCCACCGGGGCAGGGGGGGCATCTCGAGTGCAAAGAGTGCCTCACGGAAACCTGGCGTGCAGCCACGTGCTGTAAATACCACACGGCGAACGCGGAGCGGCAGACTGCCGGCGACCGGCGCTGCCGGTACCTGCTCGCTGTAAATCCGTCAGCCTACAGGAACGACCCAAACAGGTGTGCAGATGTGCTGCAGAAAGAAGCGTCAAGCTGCATACATCTGCATTTCTACTGGGCGGGAGCTTAGGGGCCAAGGATCAAACAAAGCTTATGGCTCCTCTGTCAAAACTACAGACTGAAGGAAAAGGGGCCACAGCATAAGTCGCACCTCACAGACCCTATTTTTCAATGACAAGATGTGGACTTTTTAAACCAGAGAGGATCCAAGAGCCCCCGAGGATGGAAAAAAAAAAAAACGCGGGCATCCATAAGAGTGCATGACAAACATATCAGAAGGTCCACTTCCTGAGGCTTGTCCAGCTTCATTAGCCTTAAACAAACAGTTCAGAAATAAATGTCTCGCACTCGTGTGGATATAATCCAGGCGTCTTTTGCAGCTGTCCCTCTTTGTCTCCAGCTTCAGGCTGGAGAACGTAACGTACAGGGGTCACCGAGACTGGCCTAAGACGTCTAACACACCAGAATCATACAGCCTGATTTCAATGAACACTTGCAGTGCTGGTATGGACATGCATATGCAAATCATAAATAATTTCATTGACATATATAAAACATCCGCAATGCCAGTCGAGTGCCGTGTTCTATATTTCTATGTATCTGTGTGTTGATATCTATTGTGCTGCAAATAAATAAACTAGATGAAAGCATAGAAACAAAGTAAGAACAATCCATTGGTGTAAATGGTAGCTTAAGGGCCTAATAAATATAACTACCTCTACCTTTTTGATTACATCAGACATCTGAATAATAGGGAAGAACTGCCTTCTCTGGGCCAAACCCAACACACACCTTGGGCACGTCGATGGCCACTTCTCTCATTGCGCTGGGCTTCACCACTGACATAGCCAGCTGGAGGTCCTCCAGGGTGATGGTCACCGCATCCATCGCATGGTCATCCAGCAGATGGGGGTTGGCACCCAGCACCCGACGCAGAGCATGCATACCTGACACAGAAGGAAGGCATCGCCCAGAGCAGAGATCGGCATTAAACACAGTCATGATCTGCCAACCCAACACGCACCACTACTTAACTCTATTTGCTACCTAGATGGTTACCAGCATCAAAGAAAATCCTATAATTAAATAAGCTATTTATCATTCGTTCAAGACATAAATGAAGATATGATCTTCTCATCTAAAGCATTAAAACCAACCTGTCAAAAAAAAAATATTGCTCCGGGGTTGTGGGACGAAGAGCTGACCCTGTGCTTTGAGCTCACGCCTCACTCTCACATGCAGTACTCACAGAATGCATTGGGACGCCGGATTAATTCAGCAAAAATATTGCAAACGTGCTGGTTTTGTAACAAAAATTATTACTTAATTCATTTGTTTATGAAAAAAATATATATCACATTAGAAACAACCAGAAATTTTAGAGTAAAACATAAATTTCAAGCACTAATAAATTGAAACCCAAATTATAGTTCTAAAAGAGCTGTTCTGACTGAAAAAATTAACTGGATGCTTTTTAATTTGTAACACCTGTTCAATAACATAAAGCACCAAAGATTTAGTATCCCTTTGGGAGCAAATGACTACAATTGGATGGAATTAATAGTAAAATGGCAAGAAGGGAACTGAATGAGTCACTCAAACAAATTATGACACTTAAAAAGAAAATGTTTGTGTGTAACACGTGTGGATACGTTAAACATATCTCCGTGTAACACGTGTAGATACGTTAAACATGTCTGTGTAACACGTGTAGATACGTTAAACATGTCTGTGTAACACGTGTAGATACGTTAAACAAGTCTGTGTGTAACACGTGTAGATATGTTAAACATTGCTTGTCAATAGACTTTTGTTGTGAAAGCAGTAAATGTGCAACATTATTACAGATTTAAGCAAGACTTTCTGTGAGCAATGTATATTGTCACTGACCATATACGTTGAAACAATGTTTTATGAAGTATATTTAACTATTTTATTTAATTAGTGTTTATGCTGGTACTTGTTAACATTTGTATTCATGTTAGTCGTTTGAATGGATTACGTTATATTGCTATTTTTGACAAGGTGGATAGCTAAATAACTAACGAACATCATTGTTAATTGTGAATATAAAGCGAGATGACTTTGTATCTTGTTGACACTGAAATATTTGCCTTACTGACTACAATCCATGAAAGTCCATGTAAAACCTTAAACCGTTCACTGACGGCTCTGTAAAGAAAGGTTTCTATGTATGGTACCAAGGGTGTCTCATGACATCGCTATATATTTACTTTGTAAATGCAGTTTCTGAGAAAATGCATTTTTTTCCACGTTCCTGAAATAATGGATTTTGGCAAATGCATATTATTCATCGTACGGCAACGTTGTGTGTGTGTGTGTGTGTGCGCGCGTCTCTCAAGAGAGAGCTAAATGGGATACACAAAAATGAAAGAATCCCAAGGTACCTGTAGTCCTACTTGTTAAGATGGCAAATTAACGATTTCATTTCATTTCAAACGTCAATTCAGGCTTTGTCATAAATGTTTTTGTAGCAGTGTGTGTGTAGCAGAGGAAACATCGTCTGTGTGGCGTTTGCTCTGACTCACGCAGTTTCAGCACTGACTCGCGGGCCGTGACGGATCCTCCAAAAGATGGAGAAATCCAGCTTAACCTACACACTACGCAGAGAGACAAAGACCAAATCTCTCCTCGTTGTCTTTTGTCCTCTGTATATAATTATCCACCACATGAAAGAATAGTACATCTAAAAAAGAAAAATCAATCCAGTTTGCCAAAGAGCCGCCCCAACCTGCTGCGGCGGAGGAAATTAACACTAATTCATGGATGATTTCCGTTTTGTTAAACGCCTGGCATGACTACTAATGCTTGTCCTTTGTCAGCAGAGATTTGCGAGTCCAACAAAGGATTTATAATGACAGATCGATGCTTATTATTATTTCTGTAGTTGTTGTGGGCCTTGTCACAAAAGGAAATTTACTCCATTATTCACTGGTCTTGTTTATGAGCACTAAACACCAAAGAAAAGCAGGTAAGTATTTCAGGATGTGGGTTCCCCTCTAGGCTTGAACGAATAAAAACTGACAGAAGTGTTCTTAAGCATCGCGCAACCCACTGAGCACTATCTATATGACAGCAATGAGCTCAGAATCGGGACAATGCATGCAGAACATTCCGAGACAGACAGACAGGCCTCATTTCCTCTCAGAAACAGATTAACATAAAAAAAAACCAGAATCCCGCTAAACATAGTTATACAAGGTAGATGCTTAAAAAGTACGTAAATTACCAGCAGGTTTATCGCAATCGGGAACCTCTGCTCCAGCCCACCCTACCATTGCCCAGATTCTGCAACCTTTCATGCTCCAATCTTGGCACTGGGGCACAATTCCCCTCCTATGTCCCCAGTTTCCAAGACAAGATGCACATACTGTAATGCCCCCCACGCTTCCCTCAGATGGCCAGGCGGAGGCAGACAGGAGGGATTTACTGTCAGACAAAGCTGCATCCTGTTTATATTTTCAGAGGATCCAAGCGAGACTTTCAACAACACAATTAATGGTGCGGCCAAGGCGCGAGGTCAGCGTGTTCCAGCTGGGGGGCTCCCCGCATCCCTGGAGCCCCATGTGGCTGTGCCTCACGGCCGGATGAGACGGCCATCGCTTTGAATCAATGCCCCGGGGCAGCACACAAACATCTGCTGTGATCCTTGTCAAAGTGGCCGAACCAGATCAGCGTTACAACTCCCGGCCTGAGGCTTGGAAATGGTTTCCTCAGCACGGTCTGCATGAACCTGGACCTTCCCACAAATAGGTGTCGCAACATGGACTGAGAAAAAT
Organism: Mormyrops boulengeri; assembly: GCA_026781065.1. Classification (NCBI taxonomy): domain Eukaryota; kingdom Metazoa; phylum Chordata; class Actinopteri; order Osteoglossiformes; family Mormyridae; genus Mormyrops; species Mormyrops boulengeri. Next base: position 60,299 of record JAODLD010000119.1, read on the forward strand.
AGTGTGAGATTTATGGCCCACTCATAACACAGAAAAGATGGACAGGGGCGAAATGCACAGTTGTGTGCGCACATATGAACATGTTTGTCTGATGGAGTCAGAGCACAGTTGGACTGAGTGTTTCACCACATGCTGAACAAAGTCCCGCTGGGGGAGGTCGAACAGAGATCAATGCTATGAGCTAACCCTACTATGCTTAAAACCCCAGCAACGAGAAACAGCTTTGCTTCCCCATTTACAACAACGTGGAGGGGAACAACAACCAAAGCAAACCACCCCAAAAGTGAAATACAATTCTCATAATATATGGACTCATGATAAATTTGTTAAGTTTCCCTTGGGGGATTGATGTTAGTTATGTTATGCAGACTTTTTACACAATGTTGGCAAAAGAGAGTTACTAAAACGGTGCCTTCACCTAAGGGAGTTAAATGAGTGAGAACATACAACATGTTTTGGTGTTGATTTTAGCGATGTTCCTTCATTAACCACAGCATGAAAAGGTCACCAGATTGCTGACCTGGGCTGTTTTGTGAAAATGCATGTAGCTGGTGAAGTAACAAGGCTAATAAGACCACAATGAAACACATAAACTGTAAAAATGATATTGTACTGGGGGCTAGGGAAGTTGGGGCCTTATCAGATTCCAATCTTAGTGCCCAGTACTGAGGCCAGGGAACAAATCCCAAATGTATATATATATAAAAAAGAAAAAAACGAAACATAACAAATAACAGAAAAAGCATAACCTGAGATGGTTGTGCAATGGTCATACACCATGAAGACTCTACTTTAAAGTCTTTCTTCAAATTTAATAATGTAAACCAAGCAAAAAAAAAAAAAAAAAAAGCATAAAAACATTTGTGACTACACCTTGGCCCGATTCATCACTGAGGAGCAGCTCCTTGGAGGTCAATGTCGAGACTGGTCCATGACAGCACCTGGGATTTCAGGGGCTGGTACCTCACAGATTTCACAATGCCAAACTCCTGCACAGACACAATGTGCAATGAGAGGTTTCCTTCCACAACTGATCAGAGGTTTCATTGCAAAATGACCAGCGTCAGGTATACTAATCCCAGACCTATGCGAGTGTGCAGCCTCACCAGAAGATCATGGAGACCCAGAAGATTGCAGGACGCACAGAGGTCAGGATGCGCAGAACAACTTCTCTATCCCAATCTATCCAACTTGGAGAGCACATGTGGTTTAGTTAATAAAACATCCGCTGCATTGTTTAGTGAAAAAGGGGGGAGAATAAAAAGTCAAAACATGAAAACCAAAACCGTATGTGGATTTGGATTCTTGCTCCCCCACCCCATTTTAGTTCCCCTGAATGTTTTGAATTCGCCAGCAATCTGGAGGGAATCGAGGCTGGAGGCCCTCTCCTTGAGAGCGCCAGTTTAAAACTCAGCGCTACAAAGCATTCGCTGGCCTAAAGAGTTAAATGCCAAGGCATATTTTTAATGATTAGGAAATTATTCAAGAGGGGGTAAGAACAGCCTGGAACCAGCCATTTTGTGGTCTTCGGCCACGCATGTTCTTAATTATGACGTCCCGAAATAGCATCCCTTGGGCAGTGAGCACACAGCAGAGGGTCATCCCCAGCTAACCGCCATGTTATCGTGGCCAAGAGAACGGAAAGCAAAACGCTTCAAAGATGTCAAAAAAGCATTTTGAGGGAAAGCCTACACTCATCCGGAGTGTTCCAAGGCAAACATGCTAGAGGTAGGCTCGCACTGGAAAGTGCCGACTTGCCGCTCGTCTGCTCATCACAGGCAGCAACCACGTTCCCCGAAATGTGCGCCGAGGAACCCTCAGCACGTCTCCCAGCTGCCTGAGGAACCAGAGACGATTCCTCACCCCTCCCCGTTATTCCTCTGACCCTGAAGACAACCCCAATTTTAATGTAAACATTTACAGTAAGGACATCTGTCTCTAAACAGAAAAAAACAGATCCAAGAATAAGCATTTACTGGGGAAAAAAAAACAATTCCTATCAACGGAAAGACGTGAACTATCTGAGGGATCGGTCTGAAGCCACCTGCAAAAGGGCGCGGTAGGACAGGGGCCAGTCGGCGCTCCCCGCTGCTAAAAGAGCTCACAATCAAGGCAGGAAAAAACAAAAACACCGCGTACCCTAGACCTCCCAGCAGAACATCTAAAAGACGCGATACCCCCCCACCGGGCACTGTGCCATTACGAAAGCTAAATATACATTTTTTTTAAAAATGAAAAATAAATAGGCGGCTGCCTTCACCGCGTGGCGTGCTTCCGGTCAGCTCGCGGCACCTGTATTTATAATAACCGACAAGTGTTACGGCGCGCTGACGCGCGTGGCCGAACGCACGCGCTGCCACCGGGCGAGCCGCGCGGGCCGAAGGCGGAGAACATTTCCGGATTTTATAAACACGTGGGCTGAAGTGAACCTCGCGCGCCGCTCCGCCAATATTTATGTTGGTCGGGACAGAAATGTCACACAAAGCCTTAGAAGGCGAGGAGGGCTGGTGGAAACCACTATATAAGGAAGGCAGCCTTTCTAAACATCATCTAGCATTTAGCTGTGTTTATGTCGTTCACGTCTTTACCTCGGGATTTATATCAAATACTGCGTTGCAATTCCCTTTTCATTCATTTAAATAAACATTTCAATGCAATATGAAATTCAGAAACTGCTCCCCCCCCCCCCCCAGTAACATCGTAGTCCTTTAATTAGATTAATTAAAGCTGAGACACATACGATATGATGATATCGATTCATTCTTTTAGTTTTTCATAACCAAGGAAAATCACGCAGTCGAACACAAGCAAACGTGAAAGACAACACGCGTATATTTTCATTAAAAAATAAACCTTTCGTAAAAATAAGCTTTTGTATAAAAAAATAAATGCACAAAATACAGAAGTAATGTGATGACGGGAGGGGCGCTTAATTTGATCGCTGCGTGATTAAAACATGCAACAGCGGTCTTTCTGCACACACCCCCTGCGTTTCTTCCCTGCCTGTTTAGGAATATCCGCAACAGTGTACACTTCCAGGCTGCACGCTCATTCATACTGTTTGGACAGAAGGAGCGATTCATCTATCCAAAAAGACGCAAAAATCATCCATCCACCAGTTCACCGCTGAAAGAGGAACCAAAACAGAAAATCAACATGAGACAAACAAAACAAGTGCTTCGCGGAAACAAGTCCAGTGCAGAAAATGAATTAAAAAAAATACCCGGAATCATTCAAGACTCGTTGCTGAACCATTTTTTGACAGATCATAAAACCACAGCAAAGGCCATAGTTATATACCAAATTCAAGCAGTACCGAGAGTCTCCACAAGAGGTCATCAATTAGACACGCATTTACCGATTAGACGAGAGTACAGTAAGCAAAGGCGACGTTTTTCCAAAATATTGCATGTCTAAAGGCTGTTTTGCTTCGACTATTAATATTCAAAACCTACTTTACTGCCATAAATAGTAGAGACATGTATCGTGGTGGGGATCCTGGTATTACTGTGGTCCTTCTGTAAGTAAATGTGGACCTTCAGAGTGCATTTCTGCAGCCACCATGGTCACTTTGAGTCTATTTTGGCAGCCTTCTTTCTTTGTTTGGGGAGTGGTACGCCCCCGCAAGGTTAGCGGGGCATAAAAATAGAGAGGGGGGATTTGCATGGATGTGGTGAGGAGATAAATTAAGCTGGGTACTATTGTGAGGGGAGAAGGATGTGGAGCTGGCTCAATCTTGAGGGTAAGCAGCTGGACAAGGTCACGCAACATGAAGCAGTGCTTCCAAATGCCCCAGGAAAGGGGGGGGGGGGGGGGG
>JAODLD010000119.1:65450-93031 GCA_026781065.1 Mormyrops boulengeri
AGGATGGAAGCAGCCGAATGAATGCTGAGGTGTTCAGAGACATCATGTCTGCTCAAATCCAGCCAAATGCAGCCAAACTGATTGGGCGGCGTTTCATAATACAGATGGACAATGACCCAAGACACACAGCAAAAGCAACCCAGGACTTTATTACAGCAAAGAAGTGGAATATTCTCGAATGGCCAAGTCAGTCACCTGATCTCAACCCCACTGAGCATGCATTTCACTAAAGACTAAACTACATACAGAAAGACCCTCAAACAAACAGCAACTGAAAGCTGCTGCAGTAAAGGCCTGGCAGAGCATTAAAAAGGAGGAAAGACTTCAGGCAGTCATTGCCTGCAAAGGGCTTTCAACTAAGTATTGGAATTGAACATTTTATTTGCAGTTATATTAATTTGTCCTATTGCTTATGAGCCCCTGAAAGGAGGGAATTGTGTAGAAAAATTACTTTAGTTCCCCACATTTTTATGCAATGTTTTTGTTCTACCCACTGAATTAAAGCTGAAAGTCTGCACCTCAACTGCATCTGACTTGTTTCTTTTAAAATGTATTGTGGTAATGTACAGAACTTAAAAATTGAAAAACGTTGTCCAAATATTTATGTTCCTGACTGTATATATAGTCTAGGTGAGGTTCAGCTCCTTGTTTTAAGTTAGTCTGCTGAACATGTTAAGTTTCCATGTTTCAGGCCCACCGTATGGTTGTTTCAGTTAATCATCACACAGTTGAGACCATTAGTGACTGGTCTGGTTGGTCTGAACTGACTGTAGGACATGGTTCTGAGTATGACCCCACCTCTACATGCAACACACAAAAGCACAGGCTTGGGCCGGCCGATGCAGACCTACTGCTAGGCACAGGAACCCCATTGTTGAGTCACGGGCAATTCCAGGGAAGGCCCATTAAGGCTATCTGTTACAGCTAGACCATTTGCCATAGAGGTTCAAGCCATCTAACCAAAAAAGTCAGATCTGGGATAGATCTGCTCCGCTCATCTGCGAGGGTTATCTTCTGGACTCGTGCTCGGATCATGTATGTCTTGGTCCGTCGCTCTACCGGGAGTGAGAGCGAAAAGCTGTCCCCCACTGCGAGACCGGGGGCTTTTGAAAAAACACCGCAGAGGAGTCAGGCCTCCACGCAGGCGGTAAATCAGACTGCCGGCCGGCACGCGTCCACTCAAGCCCAGCTGGTAATTCAATAGGCCCGGTCGCCAGGACCACCCAGGGTCCTCCGGCAAGAGTGCCGGAAGGAACATTCCTGGGACGTACCGGCAGGCCCGACTTCCCGTCTCTTCAACGTGCAGCAACAGACTGCGCGATTCCTCCCCTCCAAGGGCTGCAGTGTTTCGATGCCAAAGAAACCATGGAAGTTAACAGGCTCTGAAGGAGCCGAAGCAGCTCCAGAAATGGTTCTTAATGGGATCATACGGAACATTTTATCCGGAACATATAAAAAAGACAAATATCGGAGAGAGGACCTAAACCAGTGGTGGAAAATCTACTGGTATCCTGTCCAGGGTCTTCCCCTGGGACGGACTCCAGGCTCAGTGCACCCCCGTCCTAGATACAGCAGCTACGGAAATGCATGATGGGATGCATGAATGGGATACAGGAGCTACAGAAAAGGGATGCATGAATGGGATACCGGAGCTATGAAGAGGGATGCATGAATGGGATACAGGAGCTATGAAGAGGGATGCAAAAATGGGATACAGGAGCTATAAAGAGGGATGCATAAACGGGATACAGGAGTTACGAAGAGGGATGCATGAATGGGATACAGCAGCTACAAAGAGGGTTGCATGAATGGGATACAGCAGCTACGAAGAGGGATGCATAAATGGGATACAGGAGCTATGACGAGGGATGCATAAATGGGATACAGGAGCTATGAAGAGGGATGCACAAATGGGAAACAGGAGCTATGAAGAGGGATGCACGAATGGGATACAGGAGCTATGAAGAGGGATGCACGAATGGGATACAGGAGCTATGAAGAGGGATGCATGAATGGGACACAGGAGCTATGAAAGAGGGATGCATGAATGGACAAAATGCTCCATCTGCCTCACTTGTAAATCTGTCCCAGTTCTGGTGGGCTGCAGGGTCAGTCAGCTTCCAGTCCAGTACTTACCTACATAAATAGCGACTGAGCTAATGGATCTAGACTTCCGTACCGGTATGGAGCTCATTAGCGGTTCCATGGCACTCACCTGCCTCCTTGCAGACGGCAGCCAGGTCCGCCCCCACGTAGCCATGAGCGGCATCAGCCAGCGCCGTCAGCTCTTCCTCAGTCAGCTGGCACGGCACCGAGCTCAGCTGCTTCCGCAGAATGTCTGCCCTCGCGGTCGACCCGGGCACCCCCACCTCCAGCTCCTTGTCAAAGCGGCCGGGCCTCCTCAGGGCAGGGTCCAGGGCATGTGGACGGTTGGTAGCTCCCAGGACCAGCAGCTGCCCATTGTGGTCCTCCTGAAAGGGGGGGGGGGGGGGCAATAAGTTGGCACTTTCACACTGAAGTTCTGGAACCTGGTCCCAGTTTACAAATCTCAACCTGGAACGTTTGTAGCTCCAGGCCACTTTGGTGTGTTCTTTCACACACACACACACACACAACAGGAACAGGGACTTTTATGCTAAATAAGCATGGTAGACACAAAAGGTTCGTAGGTTAAACTTCACACACAATTTCATCTGAAACTTAAGCATCAGTAAAAAAAAATTTCAATACCAGTACCAGAACAAAACCTTGATTTTGATATCGGTTCCTGAACAAGACTTTTTTTTTATACAGATATGTATAATTTCAACAACAACTACAATACATTAAACATTACAGTACTAATCTTTTATTTGAACAAGTAGTTTTGCTAGTTATTGATAAATTATTGGGTGGAATGACATTATGATGTCCCATTATGATACGAAACCACCCCAAACCCTGGCTGATTCCTGCTACTGGGACAACCGGATCCATACTCTGGGTATGGAGGGCGGTGTGTCCCTAAGCCTCTATGCCTGTGACCAGAAGGTCACCAGTTCAAGCCGCAGCTGAATAGGCAGAACAGTCACATGTCCATGGGCCCCTGAACGAGGGGGCGCTGTATGGTGTGGCTGGCCCTGCACTGAGACCCGCCCCCAAGCTTGCACTCACCTGTGTGTGTCTCTGTGTCTCATGAGAGCAAGAAGCAGCTGGCGAATAAAGAATTTCCCCATAGGGATTTATGTGGTATCACTATTATTTTCTATTCTATATGCCCTATTCACAGAGGGTACATATAGCGTGTGAACAAAGCAGGGCATTACTGGGGCTGCATGCGGGGCTCGACCTCTGAGGTTGCACTCACAGACATAAATTACTCCCCCCCCCATCTTCCCCAACCATCAGTCCAAGCCCAGGGAGACAGAAAAGCGCGCCAAAGTGGGGATAAATTATGGCATATACTGGAATTCATACCAGGAAGTCCATTCGCCAAATTCCGAGAAAACCGTGATGTGCCAACACCACGAGCCCACTGGGCTGGAGAACAGATGAAAAGGGGGAACTGCCCCCCCAGCAAGCGCAGGTTATTTACAGGAGATTCCAAGCCGGTGTCCAGACTGAGCCAGTTTGGCAGGTCACGACTTGATGGGCTTAACAGGTGAGATCCATCTCAATGCAAGTGGAGTCCTACCTCTCCTCGAGCTGAGTTCACCGGCTGACTAGGCCATGTCAGGACACAAAAGAAAAAAGGCCTAAAATGTATATAAAGGAGTGCTGTGGAATGGACAGAAAGATTGCTATTTAAAAAGTCCATCAGTTTACAACCGATTAAACAACCAGCCAGTCATGATGGCAGGTCCATAGGGGCCATCTTGTGTGTGGTAATTCCATTTTTACTGAGCACTACAACTATACTAAAGAAAAAAGGCATAACATGTCATACTAGGCTTGCATGAGGCTTGCAAAACTAAGTTTGCATACTAGGGATTTTGGTCATGTCTTTTTATTCTACTCCAGTGTGGAGCGGTGCTCTTTTTTTACATGACGCATATGTGATTCCTGGATATGACGTTAAGCTGCATCCGGCCCTGCAAGTGGTCCTCCAATTCGCAGAGAAAATTTTTTTGCAGGTTTGTGGCGGGAGTAGCTCTGCTGCAGCCGCCCGCAGGAAGGCCGCACGCACCATGAAGGGGATGGGGGGAAGCCTTCAGGAGCCCCATCGCCAGATGAGTCGAAACCGTCGGAGAGCTATTCGGGTCAGGCCTGTTGGGGATTGGGGCCGGCGTGGTGCTGAGGCGTCGCCTGCTGCAATGCAGCTCTTGGGTCCCAGTTTGAGGCGACCCATCTGGGTAGGCGCGTGGAATGTCTTGTTTCTCTGGCAAGATGACCATCTTCCTCTACTGTCGGGGGAGCTTCGTAAACTCCGCGTTTCGGTGGCAGCAGTCTCGGAGGTACGCAGACCAGGGAGTGGTCAGATCTCTGTAGGTGAGTTTACCTACTTTTGTTCTGGTCGGTCTGATGGCTGCCACACTCAGGGAGTAGCTGTTGCCATAGTGGATCGGGCTCCTACCGATGGTGTCTGATGTCACTCCTTTCAATGAGCATATTATGAGACTCAGGCTAAGGCACTTCTTGGGTGTCTTGTCTGTTGTCTCAGTGTATTCTCCGACCGCAGTTAGTGATGTCTCGTTGAGGGAGACATGAGGGAGACACTCGCAACTTCGCTTGGTGGTTGAAGGATGCCCACGAGGTGACACTCCTCTGGTCATGGGTGACTTCAATGCGACCACTGGCACTGACAGGGCTGACTATGCGGATGGTGTCGGTCCCCATGAGTCTGGAGACCGTGGTGAAAATGGGTCCATGTTCTTTGACTTTGCGAAAGGTCAGGGACTACAGAAGTGCCCAATTTGCGAATTCTTACCACAGACTTGTTGTTGCTACTCTGAAGATTCAGCTTAGATCCAGTAACCACCTACTAGGAGAACGAAGCTGGACTTAGCCAGACTCCAAGATCAACCTGTTTCTGATGAGTTTGCACACAATTTGTGTGAAGAACTTGCAGACTTGGTTGCAACTGCTGACTCTAATGTGATGTGGGAGACCTTCCGTGATAAGACCCTGAAGGTTGCCGAGGGTTGTGTTGGTGTTGCCGGTGTCCCCAGAAGGAGGTGTTTCACCTCGCAGGGCACCCTGGATATTATCGAGAGGAGTCACAGCACTCGACTTGCTGGCAACTCCAGTCTGTACCGGGAACTGAGAAGGATGGCTGTGAGGGCTCTGAGGGCAGATAAGGACGCGTTTCTTAGACAAATCTGTGAGCAGGTGACACACCATCTGTGGTCTAGTGACTCATGTCCTGCTTACAGAGGAATCGAAGCATTACGCACATCTGAATCTGTTCCTCGGAGACTTGCAGTCAGGGCAAGTGATGGGGACAGTCGTCACGAATGGCACTGCAGTTGTGACCCGCTGGCCCAGCTACTTTGAGCAGATGTTTAAAGCTGACCATCCAGCTAGGATGTTGGACATCTCTGGGTCCACAGTTCTCAAAGCTGACCCTCCGATCAGCTGTGAAACTCCCAGTCTCGCTGAGATTGCACGGGTGGTGAATCAGCTGGGAGTAGGGAAGGCCGCAGGGATCTGTTGTATCCGGGGTGAACTTCTCCAGGCTGGTGATAAGGCTGTCCTCCTGGCATTGCAGGCAATCTTTGCTTCCATTTGGGAGTCAGGTGTCATCCCAACTGACTGGAAAACGGGACTTGTAGGCCCTATCTGGAAAGAGAAGGATGATCGCCTGGATTGCGGCAACTACAGAGGGATAACACTGCTTTCAGTGTCAGGTAAGGTCCTTGCTAAGGTCATCCTTAATAGGATCTGCGGTCACTTGCTTGTCAGTGACCAGTACAGTCTGGTTTTACGCCTAAGAAGTCTACCCTCGACCGTATCCTTGCACTGAGGGTTTTCATTGAGTGTAAGCATGAATAACGGCAGAGGTTCTTAGCAGCCTTTGTTGATTTTCGACTCAGTTGATCAAGTTGCCCTGTAGGACATTCTGAGACTTTGTGGGATCCCCCTGAAGTTGCTGGATGTCATGGCCAGCCTGCACACTGGTACTGTGAGTGCTTTACAGAGTGGAGGAAGAACCTCTGTGTTCTTCCCAGTTGATTCTGGGGTTCGCCAGGGGTGTGTTCTTGCTCCTACTCTGTTCAATGCTTGTATGGACTGGGCGTTGGGCAGGGTTGTGGGGTCTAGCAGCTGTGGGGCATCCGTTGGTGAAGATCGATTTAATGATCTTGACTTTGATAATGTAATGGAGCAATGGAGTCAATGGAGACTCTGATCAGGACTCTCGATATCTTTACAAGAGGACGAAGGTCCAAGTCTTTAGAGTCCTGGTCCTCCCTGTCTTGCTGTATGACTGTGAGACATGGACGCTATCCAGTGACCAGAGACGAAGACTGGACTCCTTCGGTACGGTGTCTCTTCAGAGAATCCTTGTGTACTGCTGGTTTGACTTGGTGTCAAACGAGCGGTTGCTAGAGGACTCCCGAATGAGGCACATTACCTGCATTGTGAGGGAGTGTCAGTTACCACACTACGGCCATGTGGCGCGTTTCCCTGAGGATGATCCGGCTCGCAGGATCCTCATTGCTGAGGACCCAAGCAGCTGGACTAAGCCAAGGAGACTCCCACACAACACCTGGCTGCGGCAGATGAAAGGACATTTCCAGAGGGTACGACCGGACCAAATATCTGCCTGGGGAATCGTTGGCCGGGATCCCGAGGAGTTTCGCTGTGTGGTGGGTGCAGCAACGCACTGCATCAGCGCATGCCCCCCAACCTGACCTGACCTGATATGTGATTGGCATGTGCGCTTTGGAATAGCAGATGGGGTTCCTCACTCCCCCCTTACTCACTGAGCCAATCCCGTCCATGAGGGTCAGGAGCGAAGCAACCACACGCTTCTCCACCTCGTTCTGGGCCCCCTCCCGCTTCGGAAACAGTGCGTCCAGTTCGTCGATGAAGATGATTGCCGGCCGCCTGTCGATTGGGACGTCAGGAAGTACCAAGGTTAGAATGTGGTGTGACATGGTTCACTGGAGTAAAAGCAAGCACCTCGGAGGGACTACAAGAGCTTTCATCCACTCCGTCATTCTCTCCCATTCCTGGACTTCTGGTCAATACTGGCAGCGTTCCTTACTCATACACGGCGCACTGTTATTCGTTACTGCGCAATTCATAGACAGTTAAATTTACTTCAGAGAAAAAAAGCAGAGCAGCACACCGTTGTGAATTTACAATGGCATTTGCTATTAAGTTCTCACCATCCAAATCAATATCATTGATATACAAGCCCTCACAACGGAAAGGATTAACTGAGTGACAGGCTGACTGAAGCAAACGAACCATACGAAAGGTGTAAACTAGGGGTGGGCAGTCTTATCCAGAAAGGGCCGCAGTGTATGCTGGTTTTCCCTGCAACTCCCTAATTAGATCACTCTTTAGAGGACTGATTGGCTGAAGAGTCCTCGCACTGGGGTTTGAACAGCTAAACACCTAAAGGTTATCGCAAAAAAGCTGCAGATGCACCAGCCCTTTCTGGATGAGATTGGCCACTCCTGGTGTAAAATCATTAAGAGCCGATTTCACCTTCTTACCTCTGAGAGGCTTCTGCAAAGATCTGTCTCAGCCTTGCCTCCGTTTCTCCATAATACCTGTAAAAATAATAGAAACTATAATTACACACATTATGTGCACCGAGCACATTGTTTTAATTATGTATTTCCTTTATGTTGTTGATTTTCTTGATTGTCCTTGTTTGTTTTGAAGGACACCCTTAAGTTAATTCCTCGTATATACAAGTATTTGCCAATGCATAAATGATTGCAATTCCAATTCTGGAATCCATACGCAATCACAGCAAAACGTTCCAATCTGATTAGGTGGACATCTAGGAAGTTAACCTACATTTTATATTTCCAGCCGACCAATGGTGCATAAATCCTTATACTGTACTAAAGTTAATCACGTTGGTAACAGTCATAGAGCAATCGAAAGGATGAAACAATTTGATACATGAAGAACAGCTGGCAGAGTGTTAACATACTTGCTCATGATTTCAGGACCATTGATTACAGTCATGTGAGCTCCGACCTCATTGGCTATCGCTCTTCCAATCATGGTCTTTCCTGTCCCAGGAGGGCCATACAACAGTACACCCCTGGGTGGGGGAATTCCTGTGGAAAAAGAAAAAGAAAAGAAAAACAAAAAAAACATGTGCGTGTGTGCTAGAGATGCTGAAAAACATATAAATTAAGGAAAGCTCCATAGCTGAAGACTTACTTCAACTACACACAAATTAAAGGAATCAAACAACTAGCTCAAAATTAGTCTCAAATATATAATCTGAGTGTGTATCTGTACCATAACTCTTGAACAGTTCTGGATGTTTCAATGGAAGCTCGATTGTCTCCCTGATGATGGCCAGCTGATTGCTGAGGCCCCCAATCATGCTGTAGGTGACCTTAGAAACCTCACTGGTATCTTCCTCACTCTGTCCAGGCTGCTGTGTGAACTTGATCTTGGTCAGTGTGGAAATGAAGTAAAATGCGTCACCACTCCCTCGACCACCAGGGGGCGCCTCACATGGTTGATCACCCCCTGCTTGTTCTGTGGGTGAGGCTGGCATGAGCAAGGAAGTATCAGATGAGTTGGCGTTGTCACATGTATCCAGGGAGGGCGACTGAGGCTTGCTGGGGGTGCTGAAGGTAGGGTCCGGATCCATATCCTCAATGTTCAGACTGCTCAGTTGCAATGAAACATCTGTAGCATCAGGGTCAAGAGCCAGACTTTCTGACCACGCCGGCTCGCCTTCTGGCCCACAAGGAGGAGCCCCCTCCAGGGTAACCCCATCCACCCCGGTTAGTGCATCCACCCTCAGACTGCATGGTCGCCCAAAGAAGTTGAGGGACAGAAGATTTCCTGGAAGGATGATTTTCCCATCTGAAAGACAACAGCATCAAAGATGCAATTCAGTTGTACTTGTAAGCAATTATGTTAATTTGGGTGCCTAAATGATTCACTATTGAGGCTTTCTGAGATGCCACAAGTTACAGTGTATATAGAAAAAGGAAAAAAATGTAACTTTATATAAAACATTAAGCCTCACCTACAGACCGCAGGACAAAGTCTGAAAACTCTTCTAAATCGAGGGTGTCAATATTTTGCCTGTAAGAAAAAAAGGTCTTACTTATTTCATTTATATATATTGTTTTTTTTTTTTACTACAATAGCAGTACTGGAACACTAGCCTCGCTGTTATATGCAAATTTACCAGCAGATGGCGATAATGACTCATTTTATATAAGATAGATTTCCACCATCAAAATACCCTCACAGATAAACAATGAGTTTAAATAATATAATTAAAATTAAACTGTTAATCCCATTCTTTGTATATTATTGTGTTTCAACATAAATGTGTTTATCAAATTAGATAATTTAGTAATGACAGCAGCTCATGTAACTTTAATTCTCATAACCATCAATCCATTTAATGTAACTACTTATGGGGTACAAGTGTACAAGTGGAGGAAACACCCTAGATGGGCACATATTCTCACAGATGATTCACACTAAGACTCAGAGACCCCAATTCAGCTCAGGCCAAATTACTGGACTGCAATAAGGAAGCAGCACAGAAACAAGAGAATAATAATAATAATTATTATTATTGATACTTTATTAATCCCGGTGAGGAAATTGTCTTTACGCCTCCCTCAACTTGCTCTTTGTACATAAGCTGTCCGTGAAGGGCTGCCACCCATGGCAGTACCCCAGGAGCTGGGGGTTAAGGGCCTTGCTCAAGGACCCGCAGACTTGCAACCGGCTAGTTTACAAGCACACAGGCTTAGCCCACTGAACCACATGCTGCCCCCTAATAAATGGGAATATGACTACCTGGGTTTTGAACCCAGGACCACAGAAGACCACACCTCTAAGGCCCAGAACTTTACCTGGGGGTGAGGCAGACCTCAACAGCCTGCAGCACAGGGCCCGTCAGCGGCTCAATGGAAATGCGGTCCCCGGACTTCACACCCAGGTTACGCCGAGTTGTTGCCTGCAGGCCAGCTTTGCCTCCTGGGAATGCAGCTGTTGGCCAGGCTGTGCACACCTGCCACAAAGGTAAGGAATATGGGAATGAGCCTGCGAGTTTACAAGATGCATATGCATATACATATATACATATATATACAGTCTGCAATTACATAAACATTTCCAATCCACTCAATATGCCAAAGGGTGACACAAAGTAATGCACTTAACTATACTGGCAGTACAACAACACGCCACATCTTGAGATTTGAGCTTGAAACTTTTTGATTGGTTACAATTAAGAACATTATATGAATATTTATTTAATACTGAAATAACCATGTAGTCTGACTTGAAGTGACTTCATACCTCCTGTTTGCCAGACCCGCTTGACAATAGAACCGGACGTCCAATGCAGATACTTGCAGACTTCATGCTGTTTAAACTGAGCTGGACCAGAAACCTCCGGCATTTTTTGGAAACCTTGTCATCAGCTGAAAACAGAATTATACGTAGGACAACCAGTTGATGCTTACAATCTTACAATAATGACTGCAACGCAGGGACATGAAGAGTAGAGTGTGCACGAAGTAACGTAATTATGCGCACGGATCGAGATGCTTAACGTAAGCGTAGCCTTAACAAGAAGTCGCAAACGTAAGTTGTTCGGAAACAAAGCAGCTTCATATGTTTAAGTATGTTTTTAAATTCGGGTGCCTATTACGTTTAAATTCAGGCTAAAAATTGTAAATATTACCTTTGTCAATGTAGTCGATCACTGTGAATGAACCAATGCAAGTCGCGCTGTCCCCACGCTCAGTCAAACTTTCTCGTCTCGGAGATTCACCACGAATGTCAGTTGACATACTTGAGTTCTCGCCGCTGTTTAATCTCTCGGACTTCCTTTTAATCTTCTTTTTAGATGACATGATGAATGTAACGCTATAACCGCCCATGCATGCACATCGTCAACTTTAACATGTGTCCGCTTAGTGTGGCTACTTGCAAAAACTTCCCGGTTAAAGGTCACGCCTCCCGGTACCGTAATTACTATATGCCGTGCACCGCGTAATCTTCAGTTGAGATTTATTACGGCAGTTAGCGGTCTGATATCACTTACATTATTGTGATGACTTTCAACATTGTAATCTCAACAATAGCAAGTTTACTAAACGAAGATAATGCAGTCTTCATTCTTTCAGAAGTGAACATGGGTATCTGTGTCCCAGTGATTATAAGTATTACGGTTACATTGCCGATAACGAGGTTTATTTACTGTTCTTGTGTAGAAAAATGGCAGCGTTGTTCAGCAGACTATTCCCAATTCGAAAGTACAACCTTACGAATCACAAATCGCTCTGCTTGCAGCGATCGTTACTTCGATGGACAGAACGGTCTTTTTCGTGTTATGCCAGCAGCTGTCAGCTTCAAGGGACAAATAGTAACAACCATGTATTGGCAGGAAAGGTGGACCGGTTCGGTGGTGTCACGGTGGATCTCAGCGATCGCGACCTCCCACCTGATATCAGTGAAAGTGCGTTTCATGTTCTGCTGCAAGGCAAGTGGATCTAACACTCAATGTAACCCAAACCCTAGCTGCAACACCAGTAACTTAAGAATTCACACTGAATTTTCACTGTCCTCAAAGAATGATGTTTAGGCACTCATAGTAGACATTTTCAACACATTTACCTAGACGGTTTGCATTCACGTGGACGATTATGGGGTTCCATTAATTCAGTCTGAGATAAAAATTACCAATACCATTTAATATGTAATAAATTGCGAATAGTCAAAGTTGATACAATGCCCAATGTGCAATACCACTGCATCTTAATTTAACCTAGATTTTTAAGATTTGATGCGTACATGTTTAATATGCAAATTGAAAACAGTGAACTACAGGCAAGCAATAACGAGTAACTGGGGTTTCTGCTAAATATAGGTAATGGTTATTGTTGTATCAGGCTCTCTCCGGCACTGGAAGGTGGACGGCCGGGTGGCCGCATGGCTGCATGTGCCCATCTCTCAGGGTCGCTTGCTGGCAGTGGCAGCCTCCTACGGTTTTACTTTCCACCACGCCCGGCACGACAGAGCAACACTCTCCTTGTGGTTGGGCGAGGGAGAAAACCGACTACCTGGCTTTGCCACCCACCAGGTCGGAGTCGCAGGTACGCTGCCCCCTTGACAGGCCCGCATGTAATCATCTCCCGTGATGCAATGTCACAATTTGAGAACAATGGGTGTTTCCCCAAATGCCTACTTAACTGATCACTCCGGAGATTCGAAGATCTTAAAGTTTGTCCTTTTGACTGACTCTCTCAACTCATAGTCAAATATGATTAAAATGTACATTTTCATTAGTGATTGATTTTGTGCTATTAGAACACCACTAGGTTTGATATCCAGGGTAACTGGATGTCATTGAGCAGAACAGCAGACCAGGCAGCTGGGAGAGAGATAGTAATTAAGAGGCTAAAAACTTCATGCCAACTTTACATTAGGGGTAGGCAACACTTATCCAAGAGTGCCAGTATCCAGCAGGTTTTCCATCCCACCTGGTCTCTGAGGAACCACACCTGCTCTCAGGCAGACAGTAACTCATCAGGTGGGATAGAAAACTTGCTGGATACCAGCACTGCAGGATCAGGGCTGCCTACCCCTGTAGGCCTAAACTTAACTACATATATAAAAATAAAGGTTGTTGCATTCTTTTGTATGGCAGCAGCTCACGGATCAGGCAGTGTAAGTAATAAGTCAAACGGTAAGAGTAAAATCAATATGTTACCCGAGGTGATTTTAGTCGTTGACAATTTGCCTCTTATTCACAAAACGCCAGACCGCAGTTTGCAGTGTTTACATTAGGCGACAGGTCATGCAGAGTTGAGTCATGCGAAGAAGAGCCAGGTCCCAAAGCGAAATTAATCATCACCTGCTCAGTTCCCCCCATAAATTGGGCCGGTGGTCTGCTAACTGTAAGAGCAAAGCTCTCTTACCGTTAGCGGAATAAAAATAGACACAGGCAGCCGCATGTGTTTCTCTTTACTTTGATAAGTGTGTCACTCAGAACAGTTCATTAGAACTGAGCGCTTTGAAATCGCCGCCTTGTAACCATTTGATAAAGACGAACGGAAAATGACAAAGAAGTGCCATTAAATAAACAAAAACTGGGAATGACCAAGACTGAATTGCCAAATATCCTAAAGAAGTCCTAAAAATAGCATGCCAAAAAAAGCCAGGGAAATAGTATTGGAAAAGTTGAGTCAGCGCTTGTGGTGAGAAGGGCTGTTAGACAGTGACAAACCCTCAACCAAATTACGTCCCATGTGCCGACCACGGCGTACAAAAGTGTAAACAAGTATTACATTATCTTGTCTAACTGGGTTAAAAATTACTCTATTGAGATTCTTATATTTTTAGCTTTAGAAATATATACATTCCTAGTAAATCTATTTGTTACACTAAGACAAGATATTTACATAGTGGGTAATATCCAACCATCTAGTATAGCATCCATGGGAGTTTGCAGTATCCATCCATCCATCTTTCAGCTGCTTATTCTAGTTAGAGTTGTGGGAAGGCCTGAAGTCTATCCCAGACAGCAGAAGGCACATGGATAGGATGAGTTTGTAATATGCTATGTTTTCTAATTAAATAATATGTACAATTAATAAATTCACGTCTTCTATCTGACTGTACATAGGCTTGCCAGCAGAGGGCAGGCTTTCCTCCAGAGTCCATGTGCTAAGGAAGATGGGGGCATGTTAGGACATGTCATAGTAATTGTTGAGTATAGTGCACTTTACTTATTGCTGGGCTCAGCACTGGTCCTAGCCAGTGTGACCCCCTAGGCAATCATCCGCATCATCGCTGGAGCCCCCCATCCAAGGTAAAATGAAATTGGCTGGCAAGTTGATCCCTCCCCCCGGCCCCGCCCCCTCCCCTCAGAAGTTGGCACCCTAGACCTATAGGATCGATCGGCCCTGGCTGGGGTGTCTGTGGTCCTGTGGGGGTCAACACAAGGATGCAGACGCAGTTACAGCCGTACAGTTCTTCCCATTTCCATAAAACTTCCCTCATCCGCCTCCAGTGAGTTCATCACAAACCGCACCCCCAGCACTGGCCATCTCAGGCCGTTCCCAGAAACACTGTTTCTCTTTGATACTGTTGGTTCTTATCAAGGGTGCCACATTCCAGTGTGAATAAAATATCTGCCCTTTCAGCAGGATGTCTTTTAATTGGGTAGCTCCAATTTTCCCTCAGCATTCCTTATTAGCCTAAAGAGTCATCTAATTTATACTCTTTTTACATTTGATGAAATATTACCACAGAATCCAGACTCGAGGGTTTTACAGTGCAGATTTTAAAACCTGCTTTGTTAAGATTAGCTAAAAATTAACATTCCTACGTGTTATCCAGGTTGTAGAAGAGTTCTTTCCTTGTGTATAAATGTCATCTTGATGCTGTATAAGCATAAGGTTTATAAGTATTAGCTATAACATAAATATTGCTGAACATAATATTTGAATGCGCTTTCGTTATATATACATCCTCAAATTTTATGTATTTCAAGAACTGTTTTTTTTGTTCCAGAGGAAGTTTAAATCCAGGTGCTCATCATTGGTCCCTTATGAATAATATTTCCAAAAACCTGACTTAAACCACGTGTGATCTGCATCTTCTGGCACATGCACAGGTATTGGACTAGCACTGAGAGTCCATTCGATGGTCGTTTTCAAATTCCCGCGGTCGCTGACAAGAAAGCCTAGCACAGGAGCCATATCTGGCCTGAGGGATCGCTGTGGGGGTTGTCAATTCACCAGCAGATGTGCATAGTTTCCATCGAAAGCTCTGTATTTTGTCGAGGGGGGGGGAGCTTGTGGAAAGAACCATTTTCTGTCTCAGCAGCATAGCCTTTATGTGTAAAAATAAAACCTAACAACATCCAATCCAGCACCCCCAGGTCTGTTACACCTTAGAGTAGATCGCTGACATAGCTGTCTATACCCTCAAAGGTCACATTAAAAACAAACACATTGATGATGTTAAATGCGTATCGTGGCCGATTACCATCCAGACTTGTGTCCAGATGGTAGCTGGCTGCAGCTCACTAGATCCCCGCCTTTAAAGCGTTCAATAAGGCAATCAAGTAAGTTGGCTTCAGTTAGTATAGTATGCTAGTATACACACTAATAAAGTTGCTTTTGTCATAAGTTTCTGTTAAACGACTAAATAGTTGTAACTTTGCAAACATGACGATAGCAGGTGTTTAGCTTTTTAATTATTTTGTTATCCGTGCCAAATAACCTAGCTGTTGGAGGGAGCACGTTCCTTAAATCCGATTATAGATGCCGAATGTTTATAATGTGTTGACTCCAGTTCATCCCACCCGAAAGGCAAAGGAAGTCTCACCAGCATCAGATTAAGGTCTGCACGGTCAGCCAGGAGTGGCGAGCACCTTCCGGAGGCCTTTAATTCCTCTCCGTCGCCCGCTCGGCCCCTTACCTCATGCCACTTCTTGCAAATTGCGGTTTCGGACACTACTCTTCCTACGCGCTGCGTATAATGACAGCCGGAGGGCGCCCCACCCTGGTATGAGCGCCTCCGCTCATCCGCCCGCTCAGATGGCATGACGTGAGTTTCCACTCAGTAGATGAAAAGCCTCGGCCCGCTCGGCCGCCTGCGCCTGCCAACTGGGGGGGGGGGGGGGAATCACCAGCATGGGAGAGGAAGGATGGAAAGAGCCCCCATTCCCCTGGCCTCTGACGCCCACATCTGTAGAAAAGCAGCCTGTTATCGGCCACCTGAAGCGGTGTTTCCCAACCCAGTCCTCGGTGACCCCCAGACAGTCCATATTTTGCTCCCTTCCAGCTCACAGCCAATCAAGAACACCGAGTACCAGGTACAGGTGTGCTGGGAGCTGCGAAGGAGCAAAAATGTCAACCGTCTGAGGCTCCCTAAGGACTGGGTTGGGAAACACTGGTCTAGAGGAACGTTCTTAACAGATTACACATTTGCTAAATTTCCTTTGAGATCAATAAAGTGTCTGTCTGTCACTTGCAAACATTAGATAACAAGCAGCAAATACCTTGCAAGTCCCTCTTAAGGCCCTCTTTTTATGGAGTTTGTCAGGCTAATGTGCATCTTACAGTTTGTATCATGAGCTACTCCGCAAAAATAACTGACCAAATGTGAAGTGCAAATGTAGACGAATCTATATGTTCAGTTGTTCACTCTCATGTGTTGTTCGCTTTGTAAACACTGCGGTGTGTTGCCACCTTTAAAGTATTTGTCTTCTCAACTCTAACACTGGAAACTGAGGCAGCTCAGTTCATCCATAATCTGAAGCTGTGTTGCTCTGATGTTGAGCTGTGCCCGAAATGGCGAATGAATGATCTGACGAGTAACTCAACTTTGTGTCCTGTCGAGGTGCCGTCCTAGACGAGGCCAGTGGAGAAGTCCTTGTCGTTCAAGACAAAAACAAGGTTTGCTCCCGTTCCAGGCCTTTCCGCCCAGTTCTCATATGTGATGACATTTTTCTTTTATGACTTAAAATTCTATCCCAGTGACAGTTGTGCTATTTTTAACACCGAAAAATCTGTGGGACCCCATGTCAGTGGTTTCAGTAACAGCAGTTTCAGTTATCTACAGTCTGGGGGAAAAAATGTGGAAAATTCCAGAAATAAACAGTTCATAAGTTTCAAACCGTCTATAGGCTGTGAGCCAGTAAATACCCACAACAGGCTAAGATCTTTTTTAACAAATAAAAAAATTAAAATTTTGTCATTACAGGTTATGTTCAGGTACAGGATACGATATTTTTTGCTGTAGGTAAACAGTATCGGTACACTTTTTTCCACTGTTCCTTTGTCCTTTGACAGATCTAAGAAGTATCATTTTTATTGCTTTGTCATCCCTTGACACATCATATTTTTTCATTGCTCTATTGTCTCTTGAGAATTAGGTTAAAACGTCAGAATTTCATTCAAGAGAGAGAGAGTACAGTGCTGTATAATAATGTACAATCTACTTTATTATTACTGTATGTAGGTCATGTCTTACTGTGTATAATTCATCAATTAAACTTTATATGTGTACACGCAAATCACCTTATATGTGGGGTCCGTGGATGGTTTGCTCTGGTTCGCTCAACCATCCACGGTAGGTCTTGGAACCTATTACCCACGGGTACAGGGGACAGTTGTATTTATAGTGACCTTAAAATCACACTGTTTACCAAGGGCATAGATTTGAGTATGGACAGTAGTGGGTACGGACTAATATTGTGGGAGTAGCATGCATGTTTATGGGGACAGGGGGTTAGGGACTGATGTGGTCCCTACCAGTGTTGAAACCAGACTTACACCCTTACTATTCATGATGACCTTATTCTATATAGATATGAAAATTAGCAGGCAGAACTAAAAATGTGTAAAGCTTATATCACAACAGATTCTGATGAATGTCTAAAGGCTTCTGCTGTAGCGATTTGGATATTCAAGAGTTTCTGCAAGCTGTGCTGTTATTGTATGCACTGAAATGTGGAAAGGTGACCGGCCCCTGTTACCAATTCCCCCCACTGCTAAAAATGGCTGCTATTAAGGGGGTTTATTTAAGGAGCTTTTCCTGGATCCAGGCTCTGTGACGCCTTGTGAGAGGGTTTCTCCTCGTTCGTTCTACTCCCTGGCTAGCGCAGAGCTGAAAGCATGCAGTCTGTACTTCAGTTTGCCCACTAAAAGGAGACTGGCTTCCTTACTGCAGTGAAAATTTGTCACTGTGCCTTTCTTAGTTTTCCTTTCCTCCCAGCCGTTTTAATGCTATCAGGGTAATTGAAGTGCTTCTCAAAATTCACTGAAGTACTCATATCCTCAGCCTGGATAAACTTAATGGGCCAGCAGAGGAAGTAGAGGAATGATGGGCGGGGCTCTCCCAGCATGCAGTGAGCTCCCTCCAAACGTAGGGGTGGCTTGTTCAGGAAGAAGCCTGTCATTTGAATTTACATTCATTTAGCAGGGACTTTTGCCAAAGTGAGGAAATTTTGGGGTTAGAGCTCAGGGTCAACCAGCATACCAGGAGCAGATGAGGTTGAAGGTCTAGCACAAGTGCCTGATGGTAAAATGATTACTCTGCTGGACATGGGATTGAACCCAATGACCTTCTGGATACAAATACCTAACCCACTGAGCTTCTAGATTGGGCCAAGCTGTAAGAAGTAAAGCACCCTATCCTGTCACCTGTACCAAATGCAGAACCACAGAGTACTGATGACTGACAGGGATGACTGACAGTAGGCAGACTCAGAATCTGTGGCTGGTAGAGGCTGGTGGCCGTGAAATACAGAAGAAGATTTTTGCATGTCCACTCCACATGCCCGTTTTTAAAGGGAGCAGGAAACAGATCTGTTGAAAACCCAGTTCTTTGCGACAGAGAGCAGACCGAGAGAACATGGAATCTGCAGGATGGAACGGGCACCCTTATTGGCACCCTCAAGTTATTTCATGCGGGTGAACTGAGCACCTTGCATTTCCTAATCTACTCCTCGGGGGCCCGCAGCCAGTCTGCGTCCTACCGCAAGCTGGGAGGGAGAACAAATGTGGACTACTTGGCAGGGAGCTGGGAGGCAACAAAAACATGGACCGTCTGTGGGTCCCCGAGGAGCGGGTTGGGAAACACTGCTCTAGCTAAAACCATGGGAGCAGGGTCATTGTCGCCAGTCTCTCCCATCTCTCTGACATGCAGTGAACTTGTCTTGTGCTTAGTACACTTAGTTACAGGGGTATAGAGGGGCTTATCCTCCAACGACACCCTCTCCCTTAAACATCCACCCTCTGTCTATATTTTACATGATTTTGTAACTGTTCAATGGTCTATTCCAAAACAAGACTTTATCACTTTCAAAAGTGAGGTATGGGCTGATACATGACATTGGATGTAAGAGTTAGGCCAGGAGTATCCCCAGGCTGTCACTTTGACACTGTTTCCTCATTGCTAGACTACTGCAGTTTTTGCGAGCTGCATACTGGACTTTTTCAAGTTAATTCAAGTCAAGTATCACTCATAGAGGTACAAGAACAGTCCTCCACCTCGGACTTGAACCCGCGTCCTCCTGGTCACGAGGACCAGCATCTGAAGTGCCATGCCGTCCCAGATGCTAAACACTGCAGATGGCCTGGCCTGCTGCCATTGGCCAGCATATCTTGGCAGGCAGATGTTGGACAGAGTGGTTCCAGTTTATATTTCTTGCTGGAGAAGCCTGGAAGGTGTCCGCGGCCGTGACGTCAGCGCGGGAGCGTAGAAACGACATGCGGCTAGGCGTCTTTAAATCACTGTTTTCCGTGTGGAGAATGTGGTCCGTGTGCACAGCTGGATCCAAGATTTCCCATCATCTTCTTAAATTGCACTGTAAATTACTTTCTTCCCCCAATGCATAAGAGTAGCAAAGTTTTAATATGCACATAAATAGTGTTTAAAGCACAAATCATATTTTGCATATTGACATTGCACAAAGTACTGTTTTGCACAGCCGTGTACATCTTCCAGTATTGTGTTTAGGTCTATGTTTTCTGTAAAGGTGGTAGGGGCTAACCGGCTTCAGTGATCAGATCTACACACCACATAGCTTTCACTTCCAAAATATATTTTATTGATAATAGTATATGTTTCCTCAAAAAGCAAAACCTTACATTAAAGATGCAGCATGTTACAGCGATATGTAGTGTTTCTCAGTTATGAAGGTATTACACAAGACTAAACATGGCTGGATATTTGGAACATAGCGATTGGCTCTAATCTTACATACATATATTCAGTATGACGACACGTATATAACAGCAACATCATAATTTATCCAGCAGCATATTTTATTTTCTTAAATACAAGATAAGACGTATAATCAGTAGAACACAATTTTTTCCATCTCAGCCTCAGAGACAAATATTACCTTAGAATCACATTAGAATTACGGACTCACACGCGTGATACTGATGATACCAAGTACTCCATCCCAGTGACATCAGCAGAGTTGCAGCGCGGTGTCCATTATGGAGTAAGGCCTTTGTAAATGTACTTTTCATTACAGACTAAAAATGCGTGGAAGTTCCCTGGTGGTCTCTCAGATCTGGGTGAGAATATTGGTAAGTAACATGTGTATTTGGTGTTTCATTTCTCCGCCAGCAACATTGACCTGACACCCTGCGCACAGTCCATTATTTTACAGTGACGTACTTGTAACGCATACTGTCTGTAGCTCACAAAACTGGCTTTGAAAAACGGTACTCATATTATACCCAAAACTTGAACTCACTCACACACTGATAAAATATACTGAAACCTACATTGCACAATATTATTCAGTTCTTTTAAATTGATTTTAAAAGCAGCTTTGGACCCCATAGAAATACTAAGATAAATGTGTTTTGATACTAAGCTATTAAGAAGTATTAATAAGTTGTGTGAATAATACAGCTGAACTGTTTGCTGTTAAAAAAACATCAGCTGGTATTTGGTGGAAGAATAATCTAAATATCTTGGAAGTTAATTATTTGTTCAGT
This sequence comes from Mormyrops boulengeri, assembly GCA_026781065.1. Classification (NCBI taxonomy): domain Eukaryota; kingdom Metazoa; phylum Chordata; class Actinopteri; order Osteoglossiformes; family Mormyridae; genus Mormyrops; species Mormyrops boulengeri. The sequence continues at coordinate 86,081 of JAODLD010000119.1, forward strand.
TAACAATAAATGAATACAAATAACAATAAATTAGCTTTTGCTCTACTATAAGAAAATATCTTTAAAGCATTTTTCCCAAATATTCAAAACTATCTTCCAACATTAATTACTTTTTTGCGAATAATTACTTAAATGTAAGAATGTAATACTAAATCTCATTATAGACAACATTCTACAGGACTACCATCTGTATTGGGCACCAAGAGTCAACACTGATTTGACATCACATAATAATAGTATCTCATTATATATTTTCTGACAAGTTCGCAAGATGTTTTATAAGACACCTGCTGGACTGACATACTGTAAAAGTCACCATCATTTCTCATTAACATATTTTGCTTTGATTTAACTTAAAATATAGATCCATGCCATCCCTCATCCTGGATATAAACAAATCCTAGAAAAGTGAGAATTCATATATTCAACAATACATTCTGTGTTACCCCAACAAAAAATCAATACCAGTTTTATAAGGCTATTAAAATTATAATTATTTTATAAGGCTATTATAATTAATGATTGATTCATTTATTGTTAATATTCATGGCCAACATATTTTCCGTCTGAATGATCTTATTATATTTGAATCTGCAGGAAATGACATTTCCAGGATTATTAAATGATTTTTTTTAACAAGCTCATGTAATACAACTATTTATATTGTTTATTTATTGAGCAGACACATTTATCCAAAGTGACGTTCATTTTTGAGAAACCATGATCAGTCACTCCGTGGTTAAGAGTTCAGAGCCTTTCTCAAGGACCCAACAGTGAAATCACTCAGCCGACCTTGGGCTTTGAACTAGCAACCTTCTGATCATAGGCACAGTGTTCTAACCCTCTGAGCCAGGTGCTGGTTTGAAGTATTTAATGTACAAATACTTTCTGTTTCCTTTTATTTCACTGACTCGGTACAGCATACATGAGTAAAAACAAAAACAGTACTGTGTGGGAGTGGAACAAAACTCTTTCCGAAAAAATTTAAAAGGCCTGCTTCAGAAAGAGGGTCAATCTCGAAAGTGGGGATATAACGAATCCATACCAGTGGACCATTCTTGAGAAGCCCTACTCATCAGGAGCGCGTTCTGAGAACCTGTCTCCATGCCCTGCAGGTGCCACGGCGGTCCGCGAGGTCTTTGAGGAGACAGGGGTCCGGTCAGAGTTCCAGTCCCTCCTGAGCGTGCGGCAGCAGCATAAGCACCCAGGTGCCTTTGGCATGTCTGACATGTACCTCATCTGCCGGCTCAGGCCCCTGTCCTATGACATCAACTTCTGCACCCAAGAGTGCCTCCGCTGTGAGTGGATGGAGTTGGGCAAGTTGGCACAGACCGACGTCACCACGCCCATCACCAGCAGGATAGCCAAACTCCTCCTCTATGGCTACCAGGAAGGGTTCGACAAGATTGACCTCTCCATGGAGGAGATGCCAGCTGTCTACTCGGGGCTCTTCTATCAGCTGTATCACAGGGAGCTGCCCGCATCTTACAAACAGTCATGAGCACCTCATCGAGCTCACAAACTCAAACTGTACCGTGGAAACTTTGATTACTGCCTGGATCCCGTGGCTAACAACTTGGGAACTCCATGGACTGGTGTAGCAATTCTTACATTATTCATGATCTTTTCTAATGTGTAACACACAAATAATTATTAACTGCAAAGTTCAAGTTTGCAAAAAGGGCACATTGGTTTTGCGGACCCGCAAATGGACTGATTGACTAGTCGAGTGTTATTCTCGGATATTTGGGATAGTTCTGGTATTGGATTGTGAATGGCATTTACACCAGATATTGAAATGGAAACAGAGAAGTACTGATACCTCTTTTTAACTACTGTACTTGGGAATTACTTTAGAACAAGTCAGAAGATGAGTTTTAATGGTTATGTCTGGATCTTATTTAAATATTTCACACAATTAATCAAAGATTATGAATCCGTGCTGTCGACTGGCTGCATGTACACTACACATTCAGTTTTTGTTACAGAGATGTCACAAATGTAGATACTTTCTAAATATCAGAAAGTGTAAAATACTTCACATTATGGTCATTTTTACATTATTTTGAAAGTAGTTTCTTAAGAACGGTTGACAAGACTGATGCAGAGTACGTGGAATCTAGTGGAGTCTATTTTGTATGTTCACATCTCTTTAGTACCTGTTCGGGTTTGAATTCGTTTTGAATGCAGCTCTTCGCTGACGTGTAGAAATCAGCATTTTGCTGACATGGGGAGGAAGAGTATTGCCTTCTGGCCTGGCCCCGTCTTGGACCCTGACTTGTACTGTCCAGTCCTTTTCAGGGCTACATAGCAGTTGGGATACTTTCTGGAGCGGTAGGTGTTGTAGTTGTTGGACTCCAGTCTTTCAATAAAATAGCATTCATCTGTAGCACGTCTCTGTAAGAGAAATACAGAGAAAAACAATATTACTGTGGCATTTGATATAGTTTTAGAGCGACAAATATGTATGAGAATTAATAAATAACTAAATGTCCCCAAAATGTGAAAAAAGCAGGTTATTTTGATGTTTTTGGGTCCACACAAGGGAAAATTCAATTTTCTAAAAATTTGTGACTGCAATCAAAGAACTAAAAATACAAAAAGACGTATTTTGTTTGGTTACTTGTGGTTAAGGTTATGGATGTCATTGTTGGGATTAGGGTTTTGCCCATAGAGAGGAATGGGAAGTCCCCACAAATATTTGAGTACAGGTGTGTGTGTGTGTGTGTGTGTGTGTGTGTGTGCGCCTATATAAAGCCATACTTTATAAATAAAATAGGAGAATTCCAGAACCTGCCCATCACATTGATTGCATTTAGCACAAGTTCTCCATTCCATCATTATACTAATGTACGCCGCTCTTATAAATACATAACATTTAAAGATATGCCTTCAAAATAACTGTGTGCTTCCCACATTTCGAAAGGACAATTGGCCAGGTATTTGAGCACTGCATGACACGTAACTCCTCCTACACATAGCCCTAGGAAATGACTTTCTAAATTTAATGATTTCCTGAACTGGAAATCCGGTGTTTACTTAGGTAGACGTACTCCAGCACCAAGTAACCTAGTAGTTATTTTCCAGTTGTTTGTTATAATCTAACAATCCTCATCCTGCACTGTCACTTTATTTGGTTACACTAACAATTCCACTGGGAGTGTGACTACTAATCTTTTTTTGGGGGGGAGAAGGGATCCAAGCCCCAGTTTTGGTAATGATAATTCAACATATAAGCATTTCTGGTCCGTCAACAATACTACCATTGTTCCCTCAATGTAACTGGAGAGCTCTAATTTCGACTTTCACTAGATATTCCTCAAGATACGTCTCATTTTTAAACTGGAGGAAAGCAAGCCAAGAAAACAACGGCATGTCACATTCCTTCATTTTTCATAAAAGTTCAGAAAGGTACCATATTAAGACGACAACTGACCATTCATAAAAATGAGAGGGAATCGAGATGAAAAATAAAAGCGACCACAAAAGGATTCTGAGCTCAGAGAAATGTATGGGAGGCTTAATTACATAAACCCCTCCATCTGGCTCCCATCTCCGTTGCTAGGAGTGACCGAGCTCATAGAAGGCAGGCCGGACAACAAGGCCACTGTTGTGTCTGAGGCCCTACCTAAGGAGGCCTCCCCTCTGACGGCAGTTACCAAAACCCACTCAAGGTGAATGACTGCAGCCCACGCTAATGAACTGGGAGCCAAAACTCTAAAAGTCCATTAGGAAAGCTGTCTAGCGGCCTCCACACGGTTAACTTAGGTCAATGTGATCCTTCTTTTCCATGCAACGTTTTTATTTTTAATCTTGTAAACACAGTTTGCGCAAATATAATTTTATCCTACAACGTACATCCTCCTGGAAATTAAACATTCCAAGAGAACACCGGTTCTTATAAAATGTAGAACTGCATGTAATTCCTATTAGTAATTATTAAAACAGAACTCATTCCACAAATATTGCACTTAATACTTGGACTTCAGTTACTAACGTGACAAAATTACACGTAGCGTCTGTGCTAGCTACATCCACATTAGCGCCCGCAGCAGGCCGTGTGGCACCATGCCGCAGAAACGTGTGTGAACAGCTCCCAACTCTGACTGCTCTGCTGGAAGCACTGTGTCCACTAACAAGCTTGTCACAAACTGGCCACAAGGTATTCATTATACTGGAATGAAATATTCCTGAGGGTTAAGGCAGCGGTGAAGTTGTTCGCTAAACCACAAAACCACTTCCATACTCATACCTCTAGCTCATGCATCTAGTGGTGTATGTTCCTTAGCAAGAACAATATCTTCACACACTTTGAGGCCAAATGAAGTTTGTCTTGCAAAGGATTTATTGCATTATCGCCCTGAGTTTTCAGCAAAGCTATTTCACGCCTACTAAAAACCTTAATACAAATATTTCTTTGTTTACTGTCATAAAGGCTGGTGAATAATCGGCCGATATGACCCTCGCTTCTTATGAATCTCTCAGCAAACACATCGAGCTGTGTTTTCTTCTACAGTGACAACAAACTGCTAAACTGCCATAACCTTGGCGTTGTAGTTTATCAGACACTTCGGAGAAATTCCACCTGTCATGTCCTACCCTGCCTGACCCTCCTGTTTCCTCCCTGGAGTGGCCCAAACGAGCCACGCACACTAATCGTTTGTCGTACTTCTCGTTCCAGCCTCATGTGATTCACTCCAGCTGCCCCTTATATGATCCCTTATTAGCCCTGCTTATACTGTACGTGCTTTCCTGTAGTGTGTCAGACAGTTCCATCATTGATATTGCAATATTTGTGTGCCTTAATTCACCGTGATCTTGCTTGTTTTCAGTTCTGTTAAGTCTCCCCATTCTGTTAATAAGCCCCATTTGTTTACCTTGAATCCCCACTCCCGCGTTCTTGCCTTGCACCATGACCTCTGACAAAATTAAGGTTTTGGATTGCCCAGGTCAAATACTGACTTGAACCCCATTGTGGTGTTGTGGTACAACCTTAAACAGGCAGTTCATAGTCGAAAACCCTCCCATGTGGCAGAATTTCAATAATTCTCTGAATAGAAGTGGCCCAGAATTCCTCCAGAACGAAGTCAAAGACTGATCTCCTGTTACCGGACGCGTTTGATTGCAGTCGATGCTGCTAAAGTTGCCACAACCAAGTATTAAGTTTGGGGGGGGTCATCATGTTCTCACATAGATGATGCAGGTTTTGGGGAACCTTTTCCCTAATCAACAAATCAAATGGCCATTTAAAAACTGTATATTGTAGTTACTCAGATTGTCTTTTATATCATACTAAATTTGTTTGCGGATCAGTTATGAATAAGTAAAAATAGAGTTAACACTTTTTGAACCCATGCCATGTACTCACACCATCTGAGACGTGAGTTTCAATAGGAACGAAATGGTAGTGAGACGACTTTCACAAGCACGTCTGCATTTTGCTGGAAAATGACAAAAGCACTGAAGCACGCTAGTGAACGTTTCTGTAGCTTCCTGAAGTTTCCGAGAGGTTCTCGGAACGATGAGTTTGTCAGACTGCACATTAGATTATCCTGATGCCAAAAGTACAGCAAAGTAATCAGCCCTTAACTAGAAACATGTGTCTCATTGTTCTCTTTGGAAAAGTGATAGGTTCAAAAAGTGTTGCATCATAAAGTTAAGCTCTGAAAGATCTGGGTGATTTAGAGTCAAAATGAAAACTGGATGAAAAAAATGTACATGAATCATGTTGTCATATTGGCCGTCTCCAGATAGCACTTTCATGTTGAAACAAAGTACCAGAACTGGGCCACTTTCTACAATTACTATTCCCATTTTTAGTTATAAGCACCTAGCAGTAGTGTTTCTCAACAGTTATTCTCAGAATCATTAACCTGCATGAGGAACATTCCAGTATCTCACAAAGCTGGCAATCATGGTGAAATGTGAAATTCACAAGTAAATGAAACATCACTGGATTTACTCAGTTGTATTGTCAGTTTTTTCTTATAAAAACAAGCAAAACAAAGTTACACATATGCCTAGATATATTCAGTCTTGGTATAAGGTAGAGACATACATTGGTTTACAAGGTAACAATAGTGAAATAAATCTGGGAGACGCCTTTAGATATTACAGACTTTTTGTAACTAATGTTTGCAAGATAACTTTGTGTTTTTTGTGCACAGGTCGCTCTACAGAGGAACGCCACCTGCACAAGCAGAACGACAGCACGATGGGAACAGTACTCCCGTTCACAATCCCACCAAGAGATGAGCCAGAATGTGACGGTAATCACTCACCGCACCAAACAGCCTTCCATCTTCGCTCATCGCAAGGTAGCGGTTTGCTGATAATCCTTTTATCACCACCTCTCCCACTGAGGTCGCCTGGAGCTGCAGCTTAACTGAAATAACAAGAGCAGATGGTATATGTGAATATGCCATTCTGGCATGTTTCCTCAGTGGAACATCACCTTGTGCCCCCCCCCCCCCATCCCTGCCCCCCGAAAATGCAAATATCTCTGAGGCCAGGCAGGCAGGCAGGCAGGCAGACAGACAGACAGATAGATAGATAGATAGATAGATAGATAGATAGATAGATAGATAGATAGGCAGACAGACGGATAGATAGATAGATAGATAGATAGATAGGTAGACACAGACAGATAGATAGATTGACGGAAAGACAGACAGACATAGACAAACAGATGGAAAGACAGACAGACAGTTATCTTCCGCGTTGTGCTCTGTACCTTTTAGGAAGTAACCTTAGATCGACCTTCAGTAACTCCCCAATTTCAACAGGGGAGAAATGTCAACAGTGTAAATTCCCATCTCTTTTCCTAAGCCAGTTTTATTTTAGAGCACAGGATGCAATTAATGTTTTATCTGGAGGGGTTGAATGACTTTGTCTTACTGTCACGATAACAGCCACCCGGCTGTTTCTGCATTTAGTACTGCACACTTGGTG
>JAODLD010000119.1:93131-103450 GCA_026781065.1 Mormyrops boulengeri
ATGTTTTATTTGGAGGGGTTGAATGACTCTGTCTTACTGTCATGATAACAGCCACCCCTCCACCCCCGAAGTTTGGCAGGACAACAAGACTTGACACATGATTTAAAGGGGGGAAAAAGGTTTGTTCAGTTGTCTACATTTCCAGAACTATCTTTCTGCCTTGTTTCATCATGAAAGATTAATGCCTCGTTCTACATTAAATCTGAAACTCTTTGTTGCCTCAGTGCAATGTGGCGTCTCAAACTGGGTATTAGGTAGATCGTTATCGAGCACAAGTTTGTTCATTAAATATTATTTAGAATCTGATATCTTTCACCTCTTGATGAATTTCAAATTACGGTGGCTCACTCCTTAGTCAACACCCAATTCCATCAGCATGGCATAACTGTTCCACATGGTTGTGGTCTGTGAAAAGATACCTTTTTCCCTCCAAATCACTAAGTTCACTAAATAAGCGTCAGGTTTTGTGTACTGTCTTTCTGCTCTGTAAAAGCACACTACATTTCAGATCTACTGTACTTGGGCATCCTGACCCCTATGAGATCTGTTTTTGGGTTTGCAAACCAAACACTAGAGGCAATTTTTAGAAGCTAAGAAATATTCCCAATTATTTTTGCTATTAACGATTTATTTTCCCTTTACACATGACTGTACATGTAAGGACTTTCCATTCATAAAACAAAGCTGCTAAAGATATAACATCTTCTGTTACTTATAATTGTCCTCCACAGAACCTTTAAAATCAACAAAAAACGTAAGACCAGGACCATTACAAGAGAGAGCTCTGAAGGAAGATAGTGTAGAGTAAACATTTCCTCCTGCCAAAAACACTGGCCAGCGGAGGTCGCCGCTGACGGTAATGGGATGGAGAAAGATCTTGGAAAATTCTTCTCCATTTGTGGCATTATTTGCTTGTGAGATGAGAGGACATGTCGGCAGTCATCCACTTGCATGTGGACTCTGGGCCCTTGCAACACACCTCACAACATTGTTATGGTTTTTATTGACTAATTTCTCTTTCTTTCCAAAAGGCTTACAGTTCATTTAGCTCATCATGGGCAAGTCAAAATGTCTACCATGTAGGGATCGGCATTGTTTTTTGCTTTCCTTTAACAAATACTCCTCACATAAAAGCAAATATTAGCCATGTTAATCCAAGATGTGTCACGATTCATTAATAATGAACAAACATGAGATCAGTATTTAACTTCTGTTATTCATTATTTGTTCCTTCAGTAGTTCACAAAGTTTTGCAGAATTAACAGATATAGTAACAAATATAGTAACTGCTTGAGATAAAACATGCATCACGATTCATTAATGATGAATCAACATGAGATCAGTATGTAACTAAGACTTAGTTTGTGGTTAATTAATACATACAGTAAGTAATAGCATAACACTATATTATTTGTGCCCCGTCAAGAAAGGTGTTACCCAAGATGTTAAAGACTGTGATTTTTATCAGTTATGTTAAAAAAGGAATGTGTTGCAGGGAGGTCTGGAAATTAAACTTTAATTTAACAAAGGGTGAGTACAGAATTCTGAATTCTATCCTAGTTAAAAGAAAATGCATGTTGGACTCTACATTTTTACTGATCTAGCCCAGTAAAGAATTGTGTGAGTGTGAACTTCTGTGTGTGTCGTTCTGTCACAGTTGTCTGGCAAAGAAGCCAAACAGCTCTGTGGCTTAATCGCATTCTCAGGAATATTAGAGTATCCCCACTTAGAAAAAGGGTTTTTTCCATACTATGTATTGTTTCAGAATGAAGTCTTATTTACGCAGCTGCATAGATTTCAGACATTGCTTTACAGTGGTGATTCGCACTTGCATGTCAGCTGCAGTCTCTGGTGAATTCTTCTTCAGCCGTGCGATGAGAGAGCCAAGTGACTCAGGGCACCTGTCGTACACTGCTGCCTGCAGTGTGGTCACCACCCGGACACCACAGGCCAAAGAGCCCCCCCATGTCCTTTACACCTGCCTCCCAGTCCCAGGATGCAAAAAAATGGACGCATCGCCCTATAATGCCGCGTGTTTTCTAACTCTCATTCATGGTACATGAGTGTGATTGAAACACTTCATCAATCCATCCATCCATTCATCTTCCAACAATACATTCTGGTTAGGGTAAGCAGAATGTAGTACTTCATTACACATAAGTTACCTTTCACATTTAACACAATTCCATATTGTAACTGTACCGTGTTTTTTCAGATCTAAATACAGCAAAGGGGAAGTAAATTATAACCTGAAATGTAAACTTTTTGAGTTTTTTTCTTGAAAATTAAACTTCACGTTTCATTTAGATTTATTTTGTTACTCTAGAACCAAAATCTTATAAGGTTCATTAAGAACAAAATAAATGACTAGGTCTGATGTATCACATAAGATATCAGAGTTATATAATCAAATCTGTTTTGTGTCTTCATATATCTTTTTTGAATGTGCCATTGTTCCATATATTATATCACTTCCACTGCACCTCTGAACAGAGCCCCAAACTGATTACAGCTCAGGAACAGGTATCATCTCTCACATGACATGTAAATCTTCAGTTGTTGTTGAATACAATGTTTTGTATTCATGGCAGAGTCAGAAAAGGTGTGTGGCCTGAAACAAGCTAAAATGCTGACATATTAAGTGGCAATTGATTAAAATTCTCAGCCTGAGCTCCTCATCGCACAGTAAAATGATACAGAATTTGATATGGAAGTGGGTGATAGATGAAGAATGGGATGCTTTGAGTGAATGTCGATTCTGTAGACAAATGCAAACCAATGTAAGTATGAGTTTGTTCGTTTAGTCATTTGTTGTGATAATAACTATAATTTCTGCCTCATACCCGGCGAGGATGCGTGGTTTTCCCCTTGTATCTGCATTCTTCCCCTAATGGTTTACCACGAGACAATGGATTTAAAATGTACTGTGACGTTGTCTTGGGCATATTGTCTTTAACATTTTTGTAAGTGTCAGCAAGAAAACACTTCATTTGAGCATATACTTAGAGGGAACGTTATTTCGGAAAACTGATCCTGGACCCCGGATCTGTTAGGTCAAGTCAGTGCCATCCTGGAGTCAAACACACAAGCTTTGTTTCTCATTTCTGAACAACTTTGGAAAAAAAGGCACGTATGGAAGTACTTACTGTGGGGATCGCTCTTCTCCCGGATGCCATCCACTCTCCCGTCTGAGTTTATCCTCAGAAAGTAGCCCCCGTTTTTACAGTACAGCCTCTTGGGCTCCTTGAAGTTCCCTGGCGGGAAGGCAACGCTGCCCCCGTCTTCAGGTATGGCGGGGAGGGTGGTGATCTCCCCCGATGCCATCTCAGAAACGCTGCCTTTCCCGCCCCCCCTATCCCAGACGGAGCTGCTGAACCGGCCCGAGGACGCTGCTTTGAAAAGATGGTCACCGGGGTGGCAGGCGCAGATGAGTTCCCCTCCTACTCCAGGCGCACGGGTCAGTTGTTCCAGCTGGGGGGGACGGCCATGGAGACGGGGTGCATTCCTGAGAGCAGAGGGAGAGGAGCGAGAGCTGTGGGACAGTGCGCACTCCCCCTGGAAAGTCGCTCAGAAGAACTCTGGCATGAGCGGAGCTGGATTCTCACACTCATGCTATCACAGATTCACAGGCTCCCCCCATCTCCCCCCCACCACCATACCCCCACCCCCCCCGGTCTCGTCCCATCGCCTGTTTACGACTGGAATGGGAACAGATCAGAAATCGGTGTAACGTCACCTCTGCAGGCCCCAGAGGACTAGAAACCCCCCCCCATCCACACACAGCTCACTCCCTCTCGCTCCCTACCTTGGCCGGGGCTCCTCTGAGGCAAGGGGCAGAGGCGTGGGCTTATATGTTGAACTCTGTCATACGACCCTCCTGGCAACCAGGAGGCCCCCGTGACAGGGTAGTGGAAAGGACTAGAATCATGCGCACAGGAGGGGGAGGAGGGGGGTATGTCAAATGGCACACTGACGCAAGCCAGGTAGCCGAAGACACTGTTCCCATGCTTTACTGCTTTGTGAGACACTGAAATTCACAGTACCATGTCAATACTGGCAATACTACAGTGTGCGATAAGCGTAAGAAAACAGTGGCTTCCTACAACAAACTAAAGAAATACAATGCCGGTATGCAACAAAGTCTTCATTTTAACATGAACTTTTGTGGCAAATAATTCATAGATATTGATCCAAAACTTTCTCAGTTTCTCATACATTTCTCACACTAGAAACAGCTGCAAAAAAATCACAAAACCGTCCATTACATGTCCAATGTATGAAGACATAAAAGACATTTGAAAAGAGGCACATCATTTTGGTACAAGTGCAGCACAGAAATAGCACACAGCAGCTTAGGTGGCCAACCTGAGTGCCTCAGGAGCAGGTCCTGGCGTTGTTCTGGAAGTTTCCATTCAGCCCATTAATACATCACCTCTGAAAACATTTGTTCTTCTTTGTTTGAGTATTTTAACTTAGCCTAGACTGAAGCACAAGCAACACCGTCTAACAATAATGTCAATGGAATAGATGGTCAGTGTGAAGTATTTTATTTATCTGCAGTGACCTCGGCTCCTCTGCTTGTAAAGGGACCGATGAATATTCCAGAAAACAAAACAGGCATCTTGTTCCAGTGGGTAGTTCCAAAGCAGGTTGAATGCCATAGGTCGTGTTCCAGTTAAGAGATTATAACAAGCACTTCAAAAAAACTGCAATATTGTTCTTCATTGGAAAAGTAGCCATGGTAAGTCATTTCAAAACTCATGTCACTGCATCAAAACAGTGTGGGAGTGATCGATTCTGCACGCAATGCCATCTAATGAACCTATATCACATTAACTTTTATTACGGTCCAAACTTACATTTTGATAAACCAAATTTCTTGCCTAAAGATGGAAATTTAATAGTTCAGACTCCTTTAGTGGTTTTCTGGCAATATTAAATTACACTATTAATAAATTTCATAACGACACAGCACTGCCACTGGACAAATATAAAACTCAGAATGAAAGACGTAGGTTCTGCTAACTTCACCAGGATCAAAAATTCCCCAGGGTCTAAAATTACCACCTGGACCTCTCTGGCTACATCCTAACCTTTCAACACTAGTCCAAAAATGCAAAAGGTATTGTTCAAAATATAATGGTGATGCCATGTTGTTCTCAGGTCATCATTCGACAACATCACCATCTCTACCGCGATGATCAAGGAAAGGTGTCTGCTGCACTGAACACACTCTCTCTGCCCTTTAAATGGAGGATGTTAGAATACAGCCCAGAGCAAATGCAAAACTGCATTATCATAACTGTACACCATTCATCTTGGTGCATTTAGTCAAGCTGAACACATAAACTACGCAACTGGCCATAGAGAAGATAAGATGACAACAGAAGCAAAGTAAATAAAAAGTGTAACACAGGCTTTTTAGATCCATCCCAATGTTCTTCGGATTTACAAAACTGCAGTTAATTTTCATATAAAAGCTTTACTGAGCATTCAGTTAGATCACATAGGTTTAAGACTCCTTATAAATTAGAATGATTCCTCCTTCAATAGGATTGGCTGCTTCCAGAACAGATCAACTGGTGGGGAAAAGTGCTGAAGTTTTAAACTGTATGAGCTGTATGCTGACAAATGTGGAATCCTGTGTTCACATTGACACTGAAATTAGCTAAGTTCATGCCCTTGTTACCTCGCCCTGTATGTACACTATTATCTAAAATACACATTATATATTTTCAAAAAATTACCCTGAATAGTCTTTCTTTTCTAAAAAAAGATACCTTTCTACAGATACCTTTATAATGCATTATAATGGTCGGTGTAAGCACTAAGGATGTTTTGTAGTGCATTATAAAGGTATCTATAGTGCATTATAGATGAGAGCTTCATAAGGCAGTCATAATGCATAATAAACATGGCTATAATGTGTTATGCCTTTTTATAAATAGTTATAGTTGTGTTTATAATACTTTATGAGTGCATTATAATGCATTACGGAGGTATCTATAATGCATTATACATGACTGCTTTAAGGAAAGTGTGATATTTGCCATTAAGAAGAGGCACTATTTCCAGACTGGGCAGACACCCTTTCACTGGTGCACTCATCCTCTCTGCCATCTCGGCCCGGCTGGCACTGTGGGCTTTCTCACCTCAGCCAGTTGACTGTTAGCCAGACGATTAAATACAAACAAACCCGCCCCTGTGCAAGGCATGACCTTCCAGATATACCAGTGGCCCCATCTCGCTCTGTTTCTCTCAGTCACTCCGTTGTTTTATCGACATCGTGAGCTTGTCTTGCTCTGTGGTACGATGACAGGCACACGCTGTTTTCATGATCAGATTAATGGATACCAGGAAAAAAATTCTGTTTCTTACCATGTGAATTGTATTATTAATTCAAATTAAAAAAAATATATATATAGACTAAACAGCAAAGCTCAGTATATTTAATACATGGGTGTCAAACTCCTGGGGGCCGGAGCCCAGCACATTTTTGGGTTTCCTCTCGTTTAACATGCCTGATCCAGGTCCTTGTGCTAATTACCGCACAGCTCTTGAGCTGAATCATTTGTGGTGGAACAGGGAAAGAACTAACCTACACAGGGCTCCGGCCCCCCAGGACTGGAGTTGGACACCCCTGGTTTAACACATAGCAATTATGCAAAGACATTCCCAGGAACGTTCTGGTGTAGGTGTTTCAAATGAACAATTCCTGGTTAATTATAAGTATAGCAATATATGAAACCCACAATGTACTCTACAATTCAACACTTCCTGGTGGGCTTTCCCATGCCAGCCCTGTAGCTCTCGGATGGTCTCCTCATGTCCTTTTATATGTAGGTTGTGTTGAATTACTACCGATCATTCCATGACAAATTGTCCGCATAACATTGCCTGGTGTTGAATACTTGCCAATTCTGGTAAGGAGAGCAATTAGTCATAGGCGGGAGGTGACGTTTCCTCTTTGTACTGCGTCAAAAAGGACTACGTTATCCCGAAGGCCGATTGCTCAGTAGTTCACAACCTCAAACCGGGTTTCCACACACAAAAGCGAATGAGTCAGGAGAGCGACTACCGCTCGCCTCCCCCGTCGGTGACGAGGCGAGGCGGTGCGACGGGACGACCTGTAGACACGACGATAAACACGACGGAGGCGGCCAGCACAGGTGGGAGGGGGATTGCAGGTTTCGAGAAAAACAAAGCGAACAGGAACAGGAGTTTGGCCAAAGGCACCAAAACGGGCTGCTCAGTGAGGAAACCGGCCTTTAATATAATAGGCACCACGCAGCAGCACACTGTACGAGTGTAATCATCATGATTCTTTGAAGGATGTATTGTAAACACAGATCTGTTCCTCATAGACTTAAAGCCCATGTATCTTCTAGTCAGAGAAGGATTGTCTTTTATTACGCTAGCTAGAATGGTACAAACCTACGTATGTTACCTAAATACCACAAAGTAAACAAAGGAAATGTACAGTGCCATATTTTTGCCCTAGTTTAGTGCAGTTTTGGTTTGAATTCTTCGTGTCTTAACTATGTTTGTTTACTTTCATTACTGCTCAGCTGAAAGCAGTGCTGTTGTTTTGCTCCATTAGCGCCCTATGAATGCTCCAGTGTTCTTTGATCTTGCTACAGTCCGGCACACCTGTCTTTAATAAAGCCTACAGCGCGTGCCTTTCTGACTACCCCAGGGCCTCTTTGTACAGCAGGTACAAAGCAGGCAGCTGGAGTTTATTTGATGTATATGTGAATGCATTTATTAAGCAGGGCTAACCTCTTGAGAAGAATTGTGGGAAATGGAAACACCCTGAATGGTTGTGGCACACTAATAACAATGTTAAAAGTCACTTAAAAATCTATATGACTTTTTACTGCTCTTCATGCCTTGTCAGAGCTGTGCAGCAAGCTGGAGTGGGCAGCCCCCTCTGTTCAGAAGGTGAAACAGGAAGTAACCCAGCTGCCCTGTGCTCCTGGGTCCCACCATACCTGTTTGATCTTCAAGTGAAACCAGACAAAACCAGCTTGGTTGTGGGATGGCCTGGGCCACTTCCCATGAAGATGAGAGCATGCAGTTCTTTATATGCATGGATGGACTTAAAACAGAGTCAAATACTGCCAGCCAATCACCAATTATGAACCTGCTGCGATCAATATTTACCCGACATACCAGGTTTGAACGAACAAAGGTTTTATTACATTTTGACACTGAATTTCTATTTACTTGAAACATGTCAGTCCATGATCTAATGACATTCAGCTAATACCAGGAGTTGCATGAATGATCATCAAATGGTTTGACCTGGGACTCCTTACGTATGTATACTTTCCAGTAAACCAGTTGGGGGAAAAAATGTTAATTGAAAACTTGACTCTTTCTGGGTTCTGCGTATTCTTTGAAAATAAATTTTAAATAAGTTTCTGTTTTGGTACTTCTCCCACTTAAAATCACTTGTACCGTAGGAACATATTTCTCTAGAGATTTTTAACCTATCAGTTATCAGTATTACATTAAACAGCTCCTTCCAGATCCCCATGGGCTGCATGCGCTCTGTACATGCTTGTACGTTCTTAATAACCTTTATATCAGGGGTCACCAACATGATGCCCGCGGGCACCAGGATACCCCCAAGGACCACATGAGTCGCCCGCGGACCTGTTCTAAAAATATCACAACTCACCAGTGAGCAGCGTCTAAAATTTTATCCTGTTGCTATTCTTCTTTAATCACATTTGCATTCATATAGATTTGAAAATGACAATATCTATAAAAAAAACATGTTTATTATACATAAAGTTTAGGAGGATGTTTCAAACTGGTAGCCCTTCGTATGGCTCACTACCCGTGAAGTAGCTCTCGGTTTCAAAAAGGTTGGTGACCCCTGATCTAATGACATTCAGCTAATACCAGGAGTTACATGAATGATCATCAAATGCTTTGACCTGGGATTCCTTATGTACAGTACACTTTCCAGTAAACCAGTTGGGGACAAAATGTTAATTGAAAACTTGACTTTTCTGGGTGCTGCGTATTCTTTGAAAATAAATTTTAAATAAGTTTCTGTTTTGGTACTCCTCCCACTTAAAATCACTTGTACTGTAGGAACATATTTCTCTAGAGATTTTTAACCTATCGGTTATCAGTATTATATATAACAGCTCCTTCTAGATCCCCGTGGGCTGCATGCGCTCCTTACATGCTTGTACGTTCTTAATGCATATTCAAAAATAAATGACAGTACCATTTGCGTACGTCGTTTCATGCGTAACCGCCAGTATCCCTACGATGAAAGCTTGCGGATTCTACGCATGCTCACATATTCACTTTCGGTTTGCTGGCTGTTTGATGCTTTTATAAGCAACATTTCGTCTCCCTCTTGTGGTGGTGGACTGCACGGATAAAACTACTTTGGGGAACCCATTAAAATGACACGAACCTCCAGCATAATAAACGGAATAAAAATTAATGTAATAGTGTGTGCAACACCTCACTGAACAGGAATTCCAAACGGACAGCGAAGAGATCCCACCACACCTTTAAAAGGAAAGTAGTGGAGTTATGAATATATATACATATAGATACTTAATTAATCCCGAAGGATATTTAGGCATCCAGTAGCTCGAGAAATACAATTTGACTTTGGGCACGGTTAATAATTGCTGTGCCATACATTATACATATGGCAGAATAAATAAATAATAAAAATATATAACTGAAAAGTACATTATATACGAATTAAATAACCCATATACTTTAACATAGAACAGTATTTAAAATAATATATAAGCCTATAGTAGTATAAACTTATAACCGTATGGTGGCTTAATGGTTAGGGACGCGCACTTGTAATTGAAGGTTCGAATCCCCGACCAGCAAAGCACCACTGAGGTACCCTGAGCAAGGTACCGCCCCCAAGTACTGCTCCCCGGGGGCTGAATTAGCTGCCCCCTCTATGTAACATATGGGTTAAATGCAGAGGACACATTTCGTTGTTGTGTGCTGTGGTGTGTCAACAATGTCAATTAATTATATATATATATATATATATATATATCTACTCTATGAAATACACATATTCTGAAAAGCATGAGAACTATATATATATAGCCGAATTTTTATATATATATATATATAAATTGTGCTCTATATATAGTTTATATATATATATCTCCTCCTGAGACCCAAGGAAAATTTCAGGTTATTTGTGATTTTCTATGTCTTTGGAGGAAATAAAACATTTTACAATTTAGATTTTTTCAAATTTATTTTTATTTTTAATTTCACAGCATGTCCTCTTTAGTGTACAACAGGAATAA
>JAODLD010000119.1:126477-141879 GCA_026781065.1 Mormyrops boulengeri
CATTGTCTGCATTAAAATATGTGCACGTGTAAGACTAAAATGTGTTGAATGTTACTGGTGCAGTCTTAGAAAGTCAATGACTCATAGTTTGTTATGCACCCACATACACTACAAGAATGCAAATCATTGTATGGGTTATTAAGATATAGTTTAAATGGCTTCGGGGTGTGGTATAAATATTTCCATTCAGACGTTTTAACTTTAGTCTTTTTTAAAATAAAACATGCAATGATGCGAGTAATATTAAACTGTTACAAAATATCACCTGAATGTTGGCAAATATATTTAGGCCATTCAGGATATTTAAAATGATATGTAGTCTGAGCCAAAATACTGTTTTGTTGCAATTTCCATAAATAACCATAACGGTATAGCTACAACTATTCAGATAGTGACTCAAAAAATGCAGCCTGACATTTGAAAACAACTCATTTATGTCTAAATAAGTTAAGGCAGTTACAGTAAATGGATCATACATACTATTGTATCTCGGGAACCTCTTCCAATGTGTCAAACTGAAAAGGAAACAGTGCCAACCTCAGATAGTACTGGGCCACTTTCTGATTCCAGAAACTTGATGAGTAATTAAAGAGCTTCGACTTCAGCTTACATTTGTCCTTTTCATTAGTCCTGTCCAAAAGCAACCATTTTAAATCTAATATCTTATGTTTATTGTGGTTATTTTATGCATCCACCCCACTGCTGGGGTCATCTAAAGTAATTTGATGTGACAAACTCAGTTACTTCCTTAGCTCCTCCCCTCCCCCCGACAAAAAACGCTAATTTTTCTACAAACTCGGTTAACCAGTCATCTATTTTTTATCAGGATGTGTGCAAGACATATATACATTTTATTCATTTATCTGGAGCTTTTATCCAAAGCAACTTACAGAAGAGGGAAGGGTTACAATTAATGTGTGCTCCCTGGGCTTATAAAATAGATTACACAAGTCTGATAGACAAGGACCTTTGCAAGAGTTTCTGGATTTCTTTGCCCTAAAGCTGGCTACATTTGCAATAAATTATAGTGCTTCAACAAGAGCTTCTATGTTTGAAAAATAAAGACAAAACAAATAGGTATTTAAATCATATGTAGGTATATATACCATGGACCCTGATATGTTTAGAGGATGGATGGGTGGACGGCTATGTTAGATACATTTTCACAAATGTATGGCAGTGTAGTGTCTTCAGACATAGCTACACTCACTCTTACTTCTCAACCAGAATTGACACTAAGCAGCCACATCCTGAAAACAGGATGCCTCCACTGTACTGTACTGCACTGCTGGCAGTTAAATTAACCTTCTTCTCTTTCCACATAGGAAAACTGCTCTCTGTCTGCATTGGACTGCTTCGGGAAGAACCTGATACTTCTGCAAGGCCCACAAAAACTCATCAGTAAAATCAGTACCAGCCTTAAGAGTGCACTGATCGTAAGTCGCTTGGCTGCCTTAAACCACCCAGACATCTTCGCATGCTGTGCAAATTGTGGTCGGTCTGTTCACGCCGCCTTTACGTATCATTTCAGGTGAAAGCCGTCAATTTCAGAAACAAAAAAGATGGGAAGGTGAGCAATAGATATTTCATATACTACTTAGATTTGTGACAGAAAAAATAACATGTTATTTTTAATTAAAAATGTCCATTTTCTTGTTTCTACGTTGCAGACATTACATTCGTAGCTGCTCAGACCTCAACTGAAATTTTCAAAATCAATACATCCAATTTTTGTTTATCCCCTAGGCTGCTAATTGCCTGGACTGTGGCTCTTACCCAAAGAATGACAGCAAGAAGTTTCTAGAAGAGCTTGGATCAGTGCTGCAAAAAGTATGTATTGCTAACATGTCTACAGCGCATATATATATATATGTGTGTGTGTGTGTGTGTGTGTGTATATATACACAGTATTGTGCAGAAGTCTTAGGCAGCCAAAGAAAACGATGCTTAAATGATCTTCATGTTGGTGTAGAACCATGAAAGCTTAGCCATTTCAAAACCTCAGTTAAAATCACCCCTGTATTTTCAGCAAGCATTCAAGCAAGCACGTGTTTCTTGACCACTAGCACACCTTGTATAGCTATCAATAAAAAAGTGACTTTTAAAAATAAATTAAATTAATAAATTAATTGAGCTGGTGATGAAATTTAAAAAAAACATGGAATGGCTGGGGTGCCCCTGAGGAGAGGTTTGGGAACTGAAGCAGTGCTCATCTAGTCATCCTACAAGATATCAGTAAATGTCTGGAGAACTGAAGAAATTCTTCTGAGTTTTTATTGTGTTATTCTTAATTTGCATATGTTATAATGTTTAACTGTGTCTGAGCAAAAGTGCACTTACTACCCAGATAAATAGCTTTAAACATTTCTTTTGACTGCCTAAGACTTTGGCACAGTACTGTATATGGTGATGTAGATTTTTACATGCCTACCTTGTATATACCTATCGTGATAATTCTAAACAATTAGTATGATAGTATGAGAAAAAAAGAATGATAAAGATACGGGACAGGACAGTATAATGCAGTGTATGGAACAGAACAAGCTCTTTTTCATTCTTTTTGTTTTATCTGAAAACGTCATTTTACACACTCCACGTAACACGCTCCTCTTATATAAACCATGTAAGGTAGCACGTGCATGCGCGCCCATTTTAAAGCAAACTGTTCTTGGCAAATATTTCATTATGGAAATCATTCTCAGGTAAAGAGGGAACGGAAAGTATATACGAATCTATATTACTATATAGGCAATTACTATATATATAGTATAGGCCTATATAGTAATGTAGATTAGTATATACCTACCGTTCGCGCTCACGTACTGTCAGTTTACTATAAAGTGAGAGGAAGCAGTAGTTTGTTACTGCAGCTAAATCAATTTTATTTCTCGATGACTGAATGGAAAATGAATGTGTGTGTGCCATAGTAATGAATCATATAGGCCCATATACTCATTTAATTCACAAGAGTGTTGATTGTGATAATTATAAACAATTAGTATGATAGTATGAGAGAAAAGGAATGATACAGATACAGGACAGGACAGTATAATGCAGTGTATGGAACAGAACAAGCTCTTTTTCATTCTTTTTGTTTTATCTGAAAACGTCATTTTACACACTCCACGTAACACGCTGCACTTATATAAACCATGTGACGTAGCACGTGCATGTGTGCCCGTTTTAAGGCAAACTGTTCTTGGCAAATATTTAATTATGGAAATTATTCTCAGGCAAATTCCCGGTTGATGGAGACAATCTGAACCGTCTAAGAAGGATGATGTCTGACACTACCACGAGACCCCTGGACACAGCTGTCATCTCCAGTGCTATTTATTTATTATTTATTTATAAAAGGCATATTTAGTCGTTTTTAAGCTAAGTTGCAATTCTACAGCAGACAATAAGGAAGGATTCATCAACTGGTCTCAAAGATAATACGGTCTTACGTCAACTTACGCCTGATCCAATAGGACGTTAGCGAGTGTGTCGCTTAGTGTAACAGGTGCGGGAGATTGGGCAGCGCCGCCAGCCGTATACTGTAACAGCTCACTATCCATATCTAACTTGTAATAGAGCATGTGTACAGTAACGTATTTGTGATGGACAGCTACAATATCGAGATTGCTGAAATTGCCCAAATTGACATGTATCCAAAATGACCCAAATGAGAACAGAAGTCGACGAAAGGCTGTATTCACTTTTTAACAATTCAATACATTCACGTATTGAAGGAAGTGCATACATAGTAAAATAATAAAAGACACAAATTACGGATAAACGTTTACATTTAAAAGTACATTTAAATTATATAGATACAGAAATGATAAGCTCTGCAAACAAGTTACATCATTGTATAGCTTCAGCATCATTTATTGTCTGGATTCCTGAGCTCATTTTGCTATAAGATGCTTTAGTGCCATCTACAGGTCACTGTGCTCCTTTGCACAGCCTAGACCAGTGGCCTACCACTTCCGCCTTAATGCGCGTCATTTTACATACAGTATTAAGTTATTTATTGTCGTGGAACTGTTCTTTTGACAAGTATGTGCTTCAAAACAGTTTCTCAAGAGTTATTTATTGAAAAATGTCTCATACTGAGATATGTTGTTTGTATCATTATACAAAAATATGAAATAATATATTTTACAATAATTTATTAATAAATCGCTCTAAAATTTGGAACTGTGTCTTGTGTTGACATTAAAAATTCTGATTTTGGTCAGGAGAGAAAGTGATGAGTGATGATCCAAAAGGTGTTTCTGTCCTCAGTGTGGCTTGTTTTTCAGGCCCCACTGAAAATTCCCCCACAAGTGTAATGACTCTTTGTAAACAACAGGGGGCCCCAAAACCTCGAGTACCCAAACGAATGTCTGGTTTGAGTGGTACTAAACACTAGAAAAAAAGCTAAAAGCTAGTTGTTTGTTCTTGGTGCTTCCTTCATGAAGAAGGTATAGGCAAATTTAAATTTAAATTTCTTCCAGGATGCCAGGTACCTATTCTGATGGAGGAATTAGCGGCGTTTTGGGGGGAACCTTGAATTCTTTAACAGGATTGGGATTAGAGCAGGCTGTTGGCATCGTCTTTGTAATGAAACTCAGTTTATGTCATAATCCAAAATTATTTACAAAGGTACAAACTGGTTCTATTTTTTCTGAAAGTGTAGGGCTGGACAATATAAACTGACCAATATTCCAGCGGGCCACAAAACACAGGGATTTTCCAAAAAGAAAAGATATATTTTCGATTCTTTACAACCCCTCACATTCCCACATTCTGTTCACATCTGAAAATACCTCGTTAGTATATTAAAAACAACATGTTATTTTTTTGTCACACAAATTGAAGTAGTATATGAAATATCTAGAGCGGACATCTATAGTGGCTCACCTTCAAATCTTTACTGCACCTAGAACTGACAGCTTTAACCTGAAACAATGCGTCGACACAGCGTGAACGGACCTACCACAATTAGCATAACATGCAAAGATGTCTGCGCAGTTTAAGGCAGCTAAGCTACTTACGATCAGGTCACTCTTAAGACTGCTATGGATTTTACTGATGAGTTTTTGCAGGCCATGCAGAAATGTCAGGTTTTTGCCAAAGCAGTCCAATGCAGACAGAGAGCAGCATTGGAGTGTAGAAACAGAAGAAAGTTAACTTACTGTAACCACTGGCACTGAAGTAACACAGTGGAGGCACCCTGTTCACTGCGCATGGTAGGTGAGCATCAACTGCACACTGCCATACATTCCTGAATATGTATTACATAACTTATATACACTATATGGACAAAAGTATTGGGACACACCTTTTAATCATTTTTTTATCATGTGTTTCATTCATACCCTTTGCCAGAGGTGTATAAAATCAAGCATCTAACCATGCAGTCAGGATTACCAACATTTGTGAGAGATTGGGTCGTTCTGAAGAGCTCACTGAATTCAAGTGTGGTACTGTCACAGGATGCCACCTTTGAAATAATCAGTTTATGAAATTTCTTCTCTGTTAGATATTCCATGGTCAACTGTAAGTGGTATTATTGCAAAGTGGAAGTGTTCCCCTATATGAATCGCCACCTTATCGTGGTGGAGGGGTTTGTGTGCCTCCATGATCCTAGGAGCGATGTTGTGGGGATAACTGCACCTGGTAGGGTCTCCCAAGGGAATTTGGTCCTAGGTCAGACTAAGTGAGGTTCAAACAGACTCCCATGAGAATCAATATAAAAGGCCCATGTTACCCTGCCCGGATTGGGGAGACCAGGGCCTCGCCCTGGAGCCAGGCCAGGGGTGGGAGCTCAAGGGCAAGTGCCTGGTGGTCAGGCTGGCACCCAAGGGCCCAGCCAGGCATTGCCCAAAAAAATAACATGGGTCCGCCCACCTGTGGGACGCATGGGGGTCAGGGACTTTAATGCTCACGTGGGTAACGACAGTGAAACCTGTAAGGGTGTGACTGGGAGGAATGGCCTGCCTGATTGTAATCCAAGCGGTGACCTGTTCTTAGACTTCTGTGCTAATCATGCATTGTCCATATTTAATGAACACCACGTTTGATAAGGGTGGATAAGGGTGTTCATAAGTGCACCTGGCAGCAGAGCATCCAGGGCTGCAGTTTGATGATCGATTTTGTAATCGTATCGTCGGATCTACATCCATATGTTTTGGACACACAGGTGAAAAGAGGAGCTGAGCTGTCAACTAGTGTTGGGGTCAAGACCACCTAACCTGAGACCGAGTCAAGACAAGACCAGTGCATACCAAGACCAAGACAAGACCAAGACTTTGAATCAGTGAGACCAAGTCAAGACCAAGACCGAAGGGAAGGGAGACCAAGTCCAAGACCAAACCAATGCGAGCCCATTTTCAAGACCATTGCTGTAATCATAATAATTATGTGGGTTGATATTTACAGTAGTCCTCTGTTAAAAAGAAAAGCAATATATAGAAATGTTAGTTTTATAGAAATACTATTATAATATTATACAAATATTTGTATGCAGCCAGGAGTTTCACACTCCACTGCAATTAAAAAAAAGATATTACTTAGGGTTGCCAACTTTTGGAAATTAAAATAAGGAACGCACTTATTTTTTTTTTAATTTGCAGACTTATCTCTATATCACTAGTTGTAAGACGTCCTATGTTGCAACCACTTTAACCTTTAAACATTTAGTAGAAAAGTATGTACAAGCCTGTGTGCATGGATTTAGTTAGATTTGTATTTTTGGGTGGTGGAAGCTTGTGAGAATTAGAATATGATTACCAAATTTAAGTTTTGAATGTATTTTTTTATATTATTTTAAATAAAACAGCAGTATTTAGAAATATAACTGAAGTACAAAATATATATTTTATCCACAGTAAATTGTAAAACCAGTGAAAGAAACAACAGTCATCATCTGCTGTCACATTTTTCTCCTATGTGTTGATTAATGTTACAAATTCCTCCGTGAGTAAATCTGAACTCTCGGTGTCAGACCAAGTAGAGCGTCTTGCAGACATTCTCCCTCTCATGTTAGAACCACAGACAATAGCCTCAGTGCTTTCGCAGGTTTTCATTGTTTTTGCTCGTGAGATCTTTTGTAAAATCTCGCGCTGTTGTTAGGTGTATCATAGCAACGCTGGCGGTTCTCTTTTCATTGGATGTAGGTGACACAACTCGTGACTTATGACCAATGAGGGACGTGTTTTATTGTTAGACGGATGTGAATCGCAGCCGGAGACAGAGGGAGAGACGGTCTGTTTCTAATTTCATCATACCTGTTTCATTTGTCATCTGTATATAGATTTGCACCAACTCTTCAAAATACAGAACAAATTGTGGTCTTGGCTGGTCTTGAGAAAAAATCCCGAGTCCAGCACGTCTGAGACTGAGAAAAGACCGAGTCAAAATGTAGTCGATTCCGAGACAAGACCAAGACCTTGAAAATATGGTCTTGAGACCGGTCTCAAGACCAAGACTGACCTCGAGTACTACAACACTACTGTCAACTGATCACAACCTGGTGGTGAGTTGGATCCGGGAAGTGGCACGGGAAGTGGCACGGGAAGATGTCGGATAGACCTGGTAGACCGGTGGAAGACCCTGTCTGGGAGATCTTCAGCTCGCATCTCCAGCAGAACTTCTCTTTTCTCCTGAGGGAGTCAAGGGGACATGGAGCCTGAATGGGCTATGTTCTGGGACTCCATTGCTGAGGTGGCGATGCGGAGCTGTGGCCATAAAGTTGTTGGTGTCAGTCGCGGCGGCAATCCCCGAACCCATTGCTGGACATCAGAGGTAAAGAGAGCTGTCAGGCCGAAGATGGAGGCTTTCAGGGCTTAGCTAGCTTGTGGGACTCCAAAATCAGCGGACAGGTACCGGCAGGCCAGGCAGGAAGTGGCTCTAGCAGTTGCTGAAGCAAAAACTCATGTGTGGGAGGAGTTTGGTGAGGCTATGGAGAAGGACTTTTGGTTAGCCGCAAAAAGGTTCTGGCAATCCTTCAGGCAACTCAGGCGGGGGGAACAGAGCTTCACCAATGTTATTTATAGCAGGAATGGAGAGCTGTTGACCTCAACTGGGGATATAGTCAGGTGGTGGAAGGAATATTTTGAGGATATTTTAAATGACACTGATACAGCTTCCTCAGAGGAAGTAGAGCTGGAAGACTTAAAGGGGATCTTGCCCATCTCTGAGGTTGAGGTCACTGAAGCCAATCAACTACATGGTGGTAGGGCTCCAGGGCTGGATGACATTCACCCTGAGTTCTTGATGCTGTTGGACTGTTTTACCTGACACACCTCTTCAACATTACGTGGACATCAGGGACACTGCCTTTGGATTGGCAGACTGGGGTGGTGGTGCCAATCTCAAAGAAAGGGAACCAGAGGATGTATTTCAACTTTAGGGGGATCACACTCCTCAGCCTCCCTGGGAAGGTCTATGCTGGGGTACTAGAGAAGAGGGTCCATCTGTTAGTTGAACCTCAGGAACAATGTGGATTCCATCCTGGTCAAAGTAATATGGATGCTGTACCATTCTGTTTTGATAAAGAGGAGGCTGAGCAAGATGGCAAAGCTCTCAATTTACCGGTAGATCTAGGTTCTTACCCTCACCTATAGTCATAAATTCTAGGCAGTGACAGAAAGAATGAGTTTACGGATATAAGTGGCCAAAATAAGCTTCCTCCGCAGGGTGTCTGGGCTCAGCCTTAGAGATAGGGTGAAGAGCCTGTACATTCAGGAGGGGCTCAAAGTAGAGTCACTGCTCCTCTGCATCAAACGGAGTTAGTTGAGCTGGTTTGGGCATCTGTCTCAAACAGTTTCCTCTTGCGCCTACAGTTACTCCTCTTGGATGTAGTCCATCCTTCATGGTGGTACGCCAACATTATCCTGCATACCATGGCTCTCGATATACCACAAAGACTTGCTGTCCTAGTCATAGATGTGCCAGCAAGATGTGTACCAACACCTTTTCCTCTTTTGAGCTTGGATACGTGTCCCATTATGTTGGGTCGATTGCAAAATTTTACATACAGTTGTGCTATTGCTCTGCTCTTACTGATGGAATGTGCCATCAGTGAAGATTGGCCATTAGGCCGCGTGTACATATATATACACCCTATATTAGCCAGTGTTTCAGATTCTTTGTCCTGTTATTATAAAGTGAATAGCCTTTGTATTAAATAGTCTGGTAGGTCTTAAGAGACAAACTCTTAAAAGACATGTTTTTGCCTTCCAGAAGTCTCTCCAGAATCAATCGAAAAGTCATAGAGGCAACAATAAATCTAATAGAAAAGGCAAAATAGAGGTAAAACTCCTTGATAACCAAGATATGAAAGAAAAATTGTAAGATTAAGGTCATGGATGAAACAAGCAGCTAGGTCATAACAACAGGACGAATCCCCTCCCAGCAATGCATTAACTACATTGTCTGTAGTGCCTGTGTATCCTAGGCCTACAAGAAAGGAACAGAGAACTTAAATCGGCATGATCCACCTCCGTTATGACTCCATTTGGCCAGCAGAGGTTGCTGGTCATCCCATAATCACTTAATTGTTCTCCACTAATGTGGGTTTCCTTTGGCATTACAAGCATTTTGGAGACTTCTGTCCCTAGCCAAACACATTATTTTGAAAGGTCATGAATGTGAAAATCTGCAAAAGAAGCATGCCCTTACGTCTGGATGGTATGAAAAACTACACAGCGAAACTAAGTGTGATAGAAAAAACAGGAAACTTTTAAAATGCACCCCAGGGTGGAAAGAGTAAACGCAACATGAACTACATAAAGTAGAGGAGCAGTCTAAGTGGGCTCACTTTCTTCCTGTTCCTGCAGTGCCTCTCTGCCATCCAGCACCTCTTGCTGGCCCGGAGGGTGTTCCTGTTGCGCCACCTGTTCCTCCGGTGCTGCCTGCTGCCCAGAGGCTGTTCTAGCTGCACCCCCATGGCCCTGTGGCGCCACCTGTTGCCTTAGACTAGACAATGTCCCCGCTGCGTTGCTTGACCCTCTAAACGCCACTGGCTGCCCCGGTGGCTGTACCCACAGCTCTGCCAGGCCTTCTGGTGTTGTCTGGTGCAGGGATGCACTGATCCGATATCCAGTATTGGTATCTGTCTGACCCTGGTGTAAATTACTAGATCAGATATCTGGGACAGATAAAAAATACAATCCGATCCATTAAAAATCACTGAAATGGCTAACAAAACTTGCAGCATGCCGTCGGCAGATGGATCTCTTTCTCACATAGGAGCTGTGTGCATTATGTCATAAGAACTTCCGTTGTGTGTGAGACCTGTTGGCATGTCAGCAGTGTGGAGTTACTTCAAACTCAAGGAAGGAAAAGCCAGGACCACCAAATCTAACTTGTGCGATACAAGTGTTTTTTTCGAGGTGGTAGCAGCATTGAAAACTTTAACCACAAACCTGATTAAACACTCGCAGAAATACCATGGAAAGGGGTACGACCGAATTTATTCATGTCACGAGTGCCCAGAAGAAAAGTTTCACATCAACACACATTGCTGGAAGCCATTCAGAAGCTTAAGAAACTCCCTCCAGAAAGCAACTAAGCTAAGCTGATAACAGAGAAAAAGAGTCAAATTTGTTGACTGTTGTTCAGGGTAAGGCAGCTACTGCTATGTCTCTTCCTAGCGGACAACTTAAACCAAATATTTTAGTTAATATATTCATACTAATGTTAAGTTTTATACAGACGTTTCACAGAATTCAATCACAGAGGTTAAATGTGAAAGAAACATCTTGCACTGACAGCTGTCTTGATGCCAGTTCTGAGTGCTAAAAGAAGGCATGTTCCTTTGCACTTCTTTCCACTGTATATCCAAGTATATAAGGGTTCTACAACTTTTGTTTTTTGAAAGTTTTTAAATATACACAGTATTTCATGCCGATATTGCAGTTCCTTTGTTTTTCAAAACCAAAGAGTTTTTTAACTCTTGCACTTTGAATTTGATTTTGAATGTTTCGTTAGATACTCAGCTTTAAAGTTTTGCATGAAGTTGTACTTAAGATTTCAGGATGAATGTTTGGATGGTGCTGACCATTTGGGTGCAATGTAACTTATTATGAGGATAATATATATTTTTTTACAGTTTATATTTTATATAAGGTTTTTAAATTTGAAGGTTAAGGTATGCGAAATGCATCCATCTTTTTCCGAGGTATTAACATGTGTCGTTGTTAAAAAAAGAAAATAAATAAATACAAAAAATCTGTTTCGGATATGTATCAGTATCAGCAAATATCAAAATCTGGTGCCCCAGAAGCCATTCCTGTGGTATCATGCATTCCTGCTGTGCTACATGTCATTCTGGAGGTAGTTCCCACTGTCCTGCTTCACCCTTTGGTGCCACCTTCTGCATTTAAGTGTAGCTCAGAGGAGAGAAGAAACCGGAGAAAGGCCGTCATGCAAATCTAATTTGCTTTGCTTTCGTTTCACAGTATGTAAACACCAGTTGTGTACACCCACCCTTGCGTCCGAGTGTTCCCAAATCCCCACAACGCACTCCAGCCAGGGTCCTTGGGCCGCTGCCACATACTGTAAGAGAGGTGACCATGAACCCGATGGTCATGCTGGCTGAGGTCCAGAGATCCCATAAGAAGACGGGAGAGAGTTCCAGAATGCCATCCGTCAATGCGACTGATTTGGGCTTAGCAAAAGCCTCAGAAAAAGACTCCAGAAAACCCACTTAGAGTTTGCAACAAGCCACCAAAAAGACTCCCAGACTGTGAGAAGCAAGATTCTCTGGTTTGATGAAACCAAGATTACAGTGTGGCCTCAACTTCATGTCTGAAGGAAGTGACGCGCCACTCATCACCTGTGCAAAACCATCCAGTGGTGAACCATGGTGGTGACAACCTCTTACTGAATCTATACCTAAAATAATGCACGTTTAAGTATAGTTCTGTATAATAAATTATTTATATAATGCAAAAACATTGTGAAACAGATTTTTTTTTACTCGTACAATGCGCCTGGTAGTCTGTCATTCATTAAATTCATCCATTAAAAACTGTTTTGCAAGAATCCCCAGATGTCGTTCTTGCCCTTCCCCAAATACCAAGGATGCATGGGCTGCATCCTCGCCAAAAAAGACCAATCCCATGATTCCCATGAAGTTCATCTTGGGAGGCAAGTTAGCAAGACTGCTCTTGCCACGACCACAATTCCGATCTTTGCATTCTTTGCATTTTTTTATGCCCAGTGTGGATCGGTTATTAGCCATATGTGACCGATCCACGTCCAATACTTACTTAATTAGTTCTCAGCAGTCTGTAAAGAGATTGTACAAAACAATTTGACACGAAATAGGTACAATCAATTGCCCAACAGCTCTTCTAGATATGTTTTTTGCGGCATTCGAGCTGAAAGCTAACGCTGCCACTCGGTGGGTGTGAGCACGGTGACGTCCGCCTGCTGTGATGTCACGCGCATACCCTTTGCCGCAGGATGAGCGTAAGAACATCAGATACGAGGGTGACAATCTGTAAGTGTTTTACATTTTTTAAAACAACTAGTAGCATAGAGATTTGCAAAAACAAAGTTTTGAAAGGTAGAAGTAGTGTTTAGTAGAAAATCTCACTAAACAAAGCACATGAAACCGTGGGAGGCAATGCGAGTAATTTGAAAAAAGGAATGGATGATTTGGGAGTCGCCTTCTTGGGCAGTTTTGCGCACTTCCTACAGCTTGTGATACACGAGGGGCTGCTGTCGCAACGAAGTGTTAAGTGACGCTGTTGGCATTGGGATAAACATTGTGGGGCATATTAAGCATTCACCGCTTGCATATACTCTCAGAAGATATTCAATTTGAACTGCAAAATGCCTCAAAAACGTTTAAAACAAGATGTACAAATGAGGTAGAACAGTACATTACGTATGTTTCTAGTAGCCTAATTAAATATTTTTTCGGGATACATTTTCTCCATTTGTATTTAATAGTTTAAAAATAATAAATATACTGTATTCATTATATAATTAAAGTAAAAAGAGCTCTTGTATCGGAATCTGTATCAGTATCGGCAGTTGTGTATCGGAATCAGATCGAAACTGAAAAAAAGTGGATTGGCCCATCCGTAGTGGCCTTAATAATTGGCAAAGGTATTGGTCACCTTCTCACAAAAAGCAATACATGTGATAAAGAAAACTATTAGGAAATGCCAAGGAATTATAATCTCCAAATAATCTTTCATGAAGAATCGTCTCTCACTATTGGTGCACCCTATACTAGAGGATTCTCATGTACAAGCCATCGGAATATATGTCTGGGAACATATCGACTTCTTATGTGTACTGTACCTCTGATTGGTCCAAGTGCTGTTACTGATCCAGCTAACCAGTTCCATAACAGGTAAGGCATGTAGCACGAGTTACTGTGGCAACCCCACTAAGTAGTAAACTGATGTCGAGATATCAAAAAACCTAGAATTGGCTCTAACTAAGCTCAAAGTTATCTAGTGAAGCAAGAAATCCTGCTTCATACTTAAATTGTGACCACAATGATAATATGTTTCACACAGAACCAAAGCTGATAGACAATACCTTTATATCAGTGTTTCCCAACCCAGTCCTTCGGGGATCCACATATGGTGCTGATAGCTTGAAGGGAGCAAAACGCGGATAAACGCAGTTGGAAAACCCTGCTTTATACAACTATTCCTCCAGCATTTTCAAAAAAATATTTCTGCTTCTCTGCTGGATATGGATTGTTCCAGGGACCCCACACACTCTTCTATGCATGACCCTCGCAAGGCATCAGTAACATCCCAGGACAGACTCAGGGATTGTGTTCATGGGCTTAGTGATGTATTAAGACATCTTTATAACTAACTTACTGTCATCCGTACATGTTGCATCTCTTAATGACTATTCTAACTCCCCCCCCAAAGACATGAAGTATTTCGAAAGGATGGTCACGAGAAACAGGAAAAATTCTATTCCCATGTCAGTTGGCCCGCATATCTACATCAACTACAGATGGCATCATCTGTCATGAAAGGTGGTGGAAAGTTCATATTCAGAGAGTAAAAATCCAGACCAAGATTTTGTTTCACCCAACCAGTCGCGTATATAGAGTTACATTTACAGAATACTATATGGGCAAAAGTACTGGGACACAGTCAGGTTTCCAAACAAGAGCTCAGTGAATTCAAGCATGGTACAGTCATAGGATGACACCTTTTCAATAAGTCAGTTCATAAAATGTCTTCCCTGCTAAATATTCCATGCTCAACTGGAAATCGTATTATTGCAAAGTGAAAGTGTTTAGGAGTAACAGAAACTCAGCCACGAAATGGCATAAAGCAATAGAGCAGGGTCACCGAATGCTGGGGAGCAAAGTGTATACTGTAAAAGTTACCAATTCTCTGTTGATTCAGTAACTGCTGAGTTCCAAACTTTCTCTGGCATTAACCCCAGCACAAAAACTCTGCGCCGGGAGCTTCATGGAATGGGCTTCCATGGCCGAGCAGCTGCATGCAAGCCTCACCTCACCAAGCGCAATGCCAAACTTCAGATGGAGTGGTGTAAAGCACAATGGTATGAAGTTGTTTTTCAGGGGTTGGGGAAGGTCCCTTAGTTCCAGTGAAGAGAACTCTTACTAAGACATTTTGGACAATTCTATGCTTCCATGCTTTTGGGAAAGCCCTTTTCTGTTCCAGCATGTCTGTGCCCCAGTCCACAAAGCAAGGTCCCTAAAGACATGGTTGGGTGAGCTTGATGATAACTTGACTGGGCCACACAAAGCCCTCACCTCAACCCCCTTCGGACACCTTTAAGATGAACTAGAACAAAGAATCCGAGGCAGGCCTTCACATCCAACATCAGTGCCTGACCTCACAAATGCACTTCTGGATGAATGGGCAAAAATTCCCACAGACACACTCCAAAATCTTATGGAAAGCCTTCCCAGAGTGGCAACTATTATAGCTACAGAGGGGGGGACCAATTCCATATTGATGTCCTGATTGTCTAATACACTGTCTGCTTGCTGTTGCACCAACATTGACTGTTTGTTTCATACAGTATTGCTTCCATTTTAGTTACTGTTTAATTACTTGTGGTTGAACCCTATACCCCCATCTTGTACCAGGCTTCCAGAGAAACAATTTTGTTCTCATTACCTTGTTTTGCAGAATGAAAATAATATGTATCATCGTAACACTTTTAATCATGTGTTTGCATTCAGTCCATCGAGAAAAAAATAAATAAATCTACCGTGAAATCATTTAGGTTATAACAATTTGGTTTACTCTCAAACCACACTGGGGAAAGCACACGAAAGAGCCTCTTTTTAAAAAAATCACAGACAGAGGCATTTAAAGTTCTTGACTGTTTCACCACCTAAACCTTCAAAAACAGAGAAAATTTCAAGTGCCAGACAAAAGGGATGGGGGGGGGGGGGGGGGT
>JAODLD010000119.1:141979-153253 GCA_026781065.1 Mormyrops boulengeri
CCCCCCCCCCCGCGGCCGGGGGGCGGGCCGGCCCCCCCCCCCCCCCTGACAGGGACAGGCACACAAAGCTTGAAACCTGCAGTGGGAGGGTACTGAATCAGATGAACTGACACACTCTCCATTACAATAACACACACCCCAAATGTGCACAGTACTTAAGCCTGCAGGTGCTTAGTTATACAAGTATCAGGTTGCTTCAATGCCTCCAAATGCATTTTAATTATTGTTTGCCCAGCACAACTCCCCCGCTCCAATCCAAGTCACGGTTTCAGTCTCAAGTATGTGTTTCACTGGATATACACCCACAACACCCACGAATCATACAGGATACCCCCCAAAAAAGCCAGCGTTTCAGTGTTCGTTTACAGTTGCATACCTGAGGTGTAATACGCATTTCACATTTGCCTCTCCCAAGATGAATAAGACCTCCAAATTCCAGCCGGAAATGTAACTTCTAACTCTTTACAATTGTTTACCAGGACATGCTGCCAGTTAACTGTTACGAAAGAGAGAGAGAGAAAAAAAAAAATCACATCATGCCTATGTGATTCCATTGTTTGCATTACAGGGAGATTTATGCAATACATATAAAATAACTGCCACTACTTAAGTACTTTATTCATACCTTATTTCCATTTTCAAAACGTCTTAATCATAAACTATGCTGCAAGCGCTCGCCTCTAACGAAGCTGCGAATAAGTACGTGACTTTATCCTTTATCGACGAGGCATAAGATTTTAAAAAATGGCGAAAAGCATTAAGACAGGAACTAAATCAATGAGTATCTTAATGGGCGGAATTAATCTCAAACCGCAAGTTCCACCAACGCAAACATTACGAAAAAACACAAAATCGTAACGCAATAAGAATTTTATTACTATGTAACTGAATGGGTTAAGCTGTTTTTTATATATATATAAAAAAATGTTTCCGGTTCGAGCCGCGTTGCGGCGCGCCACCTAGCTGCACAAGATGGCCAAGCAATCAGCTACAGCTAAGCTAGTGAACGCATTAAAGACGGAAAGGAAACCCCGTAGCAGCCCGATATCTGAAACTAACGAAAGTCTCACAGAACGAAAACGGGCGCGCGCGAGTCTAGATGCACGGGTAGAAGGGCAACCGGCCAGCAAGCATAAGCGCGAGGTGCAGCACGGCGAACCGCAGCGGGAATTCTGCGCGACACGGAGGGGTTTCCCGGCCTTGAGAGCCCGTGCCAGAGCCGCGTGTGAACGGTGAACCGCAGACACCTGCGCTACAACTGCTGATTAATTAGGTCCGCGCGCGATGTCCGTGCGGCGGCTTGCGCTTTGAAATGCGCCGTGGATGAAATCACTACTGCTTTAAATACACAACTATTTCATATATGAGTTTACTGAGATTACAATATGAGTTCTCAAAAATAGGCTGTATATCAACTATCAGATAAAAACTTTACATTTACTACTTAGGAATAAGGCGCGGGAAGATGAGCTTATGCATGTCAGTAATTCCTTAATTGCATGTATGTAGTACGCGATTAAGTCTCGCTGGTACGTTATACATACAGCTATTTCTAAAATGCTAAGCGATCTGGAATAACCATCCAAGCAAAATCAATATTATAGAACTGAATGAACTTGAACGTTGGATATACAACCATATAGATATTACAATTTCTTCCACATCTTTCCTTGGATATTTATTATTAAGGAGGACACTATTCCGCCTAATAAAACAGGTGTATCAAAAAAACAACTGCCTAGACTTACCCTTTGTGACTTGTCTGTTTAGTATAGTACCATTAAAACTGAGCTAACAGTAAAATTCCAACTCCCAAAATGTATTACTACAATTAATTACAATAAACCTAGGTGCATTGAACTATATTAAACCAACAGAAGTGAGATGAGAAAGGTCAGCGTGTGTCCTAACAGTATTATAAAAGCCAAGAGGGGAGATTGTTTTAATTTTTGATAATATAAAAAGCAGGATATTTTTCATATCCATTCATGTTCCATAACCACTTGTCTAATTCAGTGATGTGCAATGCCGCTCAACCCATTAGGCGATATACACTATATGGGCGAAAGTATTGGGATGCACCTCTCAATCACTGATTTCAGGTGTTCATTCAGACCAATTGCCCCACGGTGTATAAAATCACGCAAAGTGAAAGACCAGGTTCACCAAGTGCTGAACCTGGGCCCTGGACATGATGACGATCTAAACAATCATGCACATCGTTAACAATTACGTAATTACATGACCATGAAAATATGCAAAAAAAACAAAGCAACTATACAGAACAAGCAGAGATACTGTTAAACAATATTGCCAGAAGGTAATATAAACTTATAATATAATAAAGGAGAAAACTGTATCATGCAAGGAAAACACTTCACCTAATGAAAAACTTCACCGGACTACATGTTTTTTGTATGTAGGAGAAAACTGGGCTACTTGGAGGAGAACCATGGAGGAGAACCATGGAGGAGAACCATGGAAGCTGCATACATACAGAGGGCTTTGCTTTCCAGAGAGTTACCCTAAAGTACTCGCACTCAGCAAATTTACTAGCAACGTAAGAGCATTTTTCTAAGCAAATACAGTACATGTATTTTGTTACTCAGTGAAATTCTGAGTTTTTTGCCAGTTAAGTGTTGTGTGAGCCTGCAAACTATACAAGGCCATTAAGATTATTAATGCAAATCTGAGACTGATTTAAATGAAACATGCATATTGGTCATTCATGCACAACAAATTACGCACATCCATTTTTTAATGAATTGTACCTAAGTACTCGCACTCTCTGATTTCATGTGAAATCTGCATAGATTTCATTAATGAGACCCCCAAATCAGCTTTCACAAATGACTTACTACTTGTCACGTCACTTGTGGTGAGAAATGTGGCTGACACGATGAGAGGCGAGGCAGCACCCAGTCACCCTGACCAGGATAAGCTGCGGGAAGATAGATGGATGATTTATCTATATTTAAACATAATGTGTCTGCCATTTTAAAATTTAACATACAGGTGCAGAAAACAGGCGGGGGGGGGGACTCAGCTGCCTTTTGACAATGCAGACATGTCAGGATCTTTGAAAGTACAGACTTGTGTTTGCAGTTCCTTTGACAACATTATCTTGCCAAACTGTGCACATTGACCTAATTAATCAGCAATTCTGTGGCAGGTGTCTGTGTTTTGGTGTTCATATGCGGTCTTGGCAGCAGTGTCAGGGCTGAGGGATTTCCCTTATACCTATGTGCTGAATTCCCACTGTGGTTAAAGATGCTGGTCTGGTCCCGTGTCTCTAAGGCATTGGTACAGTACTTTAAAAAGTGGTAAAAATCTGCATGATTTTCTTTGCATGATTAGAATGTCTGACACCAAATAAATTCATGTGTTAAAAATAGGTTATCCATCCATGAATCTCCTAACCACTTAGCCTAGTCAGCATCATGGGCTGGGGGGGGGGGGAGGTTAGTGCACATTTTAAAAGGTGATGCACAATTTAAAAAGTCATGAAGCACTAATTAAACAAATTTAATAATGTAATAGTATTTATGCACTTTCATCAAAATTTCTAAAAGCTGGGATACACCATATATTGCATGTATTCATAACTAACAAAAAAAATTACTCAAATGATGTGTAAAATAAAGTCCCTTTTCCGTTTAGATGGTGAACAAGCAAGGAAAACCAGTAGAAAATTTTACACACTTCTCTCCCCAGATCATACTGAAAACAAAAAAAACATAACCTTTTACAACACCCACTGAAGTTGGGAAATCTATGGTAATCTAAAGGTATGCTTTTCCTGAAACTAATCTTGACTCTCAAACAAATATTTTCCACTTGCTCCCCAAAGCTCATCCTATTAATAACTGTTAAATACAGTCAGTTTGTGTCTAAAACTCCACATTTCACGATATGTGGTTTTCAGTTGGCTTTTAGTAGGCTGGTCAAAGTGGCATGAAATCAGTGGCTCAGTTTTTCCAGAGCGAAAAATATCCTTTTGGGGACCATACATTTTGGAGAACAAAGCAAGTGCAAGATGAAATAAACATTTTGTATTTAGGTACTTTAAATACACTTTGCTTCAGTTACTAAAAGCAAGCATCAATGATTGAATTTATTGTCCTTTTCACAGAGGTACAGATGGGTGTCGTCAGGTATCTCATTAGTAAGACTACATTTTAAGTTTTTAATGGGTGTACGGTACATACCCGCGTATTATGTTTTTTTTATTTTCTGAATCCCTCCCCCCCACACACACTTTTTTGACCTGTCATATCGTGGAATTTCACATTAAAAAACAAATTAGTTAAATTTAGAAAAGACCTTGTGCTTCATGGCACGTAGCCTGCAATTGGACATTAGCCATTGATCAGAACCCAAATGCGATCAGAATGACCTGCTGACCTCACTTCACCTTTTGTACTAAACTACCAACATTGATAACACCAAAAGATTCATTCTGCTGTTCCCATAATAACTTGTTTTCGACCTCGACTTTTGTTTCACTGTATTTTTTTCACATGTTAAATGGAAAAAATTAGCAAGTCGCATGCAGATTGACTTCCAGTCAGAGGTGTAGCGACAGGACAGGCAGGTAATTGCCTGGGGCCCCGAGCTGGGAGGGGGTCCACGAGGGGGACCGATTACATAGGACATTGCAACAACAAATATACTTTATTTGTGTATTGTGTTTTTCGCAAAAATGAAAATAAAGGACTTGTGTTTAATAAATTCTCTTTGGCAATATTATTAATTTAGATTTCATGTTAAAATACCAATTGGGAGAGGGTCAGTTGAAGGGTGGTTTTTTTACATAGGGCCCCGAGATTCCCTAGAATTCTTTTCTAGCAGATCTACACTGCTTTAGTTGTTTGGTCAAAGCTACTTTAGAAATGATTTTTTCTTAAGACATAATAATTATTAATGTCTGTCTGTGATTAAGGAGCGTGTTGTACAAAGGGTTGAACTATTCTCATATCTGTAGGATGTGGTTCCGTACGGATGCAAATTACTCCATACTAGTCACGTGATGATAAAGTGTGGCTTTCTGTTATCGAACATCGACGTGCCCAAAAGCAGCAAGGGATGTTCCACTCCGCCCCCACCCCTGTTTACGTGGCCCGGAGGAGAGGAGGGGGACAAACCACGTTTTGCCATTTTCGACAAACCACAGTTCGGCGTGAGGCGCAGGGTGTCTTATAGAACTTAGGAGAACTACTTCTACTGACACATCTTAAAGAAAAAAGTGAAGAATGTTCTTCTGCGAAAGACACACTCTCTCTAGTATTGTGGTAAGACAGAATTTTGAAAGTGGAAAATAATGTTGATCTCCTTTTTGTGATCGGACAGAATTGGCATTTTGCATGCGGTGGGTGTCATGGGTACAGATTACTCACAGACAGATTCTTCAGGATTGGAAACTGGCCCAGTCTCTACTAATGCTATGATTAGCACAGCCAGGAGCCTGAGCCTCGAATGAGTTGCACTGAGACTCTCGCTGTTAAGCAAAAGGCTCGACTGTTTTTTTTTTTTTATCGCAATCCCAGCAATTAGTTGACTTTTCCAAAGGGCTGCCATCACTGTCTATAAAATATTCCATCTTGTACTTTCGACAATGTGAAGTGAACCATCCACACGCAGCTGATTTTTTTCCCCCATCCATCCATTTTTCAATCACATGTCCTAGTTAGTGTCACAGGTGACCAAGACCCCATCCCAGGTGGCACTGAGGACAAGACAGGGAAATACCAGTTCATCACATACATGCACTCTATATGCAATTTAGAGACACCAGTTAATGGCTACATCCACTTTGCTACATTTTTCGAGTCATCAAACAAAAATGATCTCCATCCACACAGGCGTTTTCACACAAAAAGTATTTCCATGCACACTGAAATGAGCAAAAACATATATTACTTAGCAATTAGCCTACATTGGGGATGCACGCATCATCAGTCACCCTTAGCTTTCTGCAAATATGCTGCAGTCACACTGTGTAACACGCTGTTTGCCTGGTAGAGACAGTCATAGATGGCAACAGTGATGTTAATAACAATAATACTTTATTGATCCCGGTGGGGAAATCGTCTTCACGCCTCCCTCAACTTGCTCTTTGTGCCCAGGGAGCTGGGGGTTAAGGGTCTTGCTCAAGGAACTGCAGACATGCTGAGGCCGGATTTGAACCAGCTATCTTGTGATTACAAGTATGCAGGCTTAGGCCACTGAGCCACATGCTACCCCTGCTGTTGAAAGCAACTCTTCTATATCTGCCATGCTGGAAAACTGGCACTGTAGCTCAGCATTGCAGGGAATGTAGCTCAGCAGTAGAGTACAATCCCAGGTTCAATCCCTTGCTATCTCCATGTAGTTTCCTGTATTTCCTTCAGGAAATAAAGTGTCTATCTGTTTACCCCTGTGTGGGGTGACCAGGAGTGTGAATTAATACCATGAACTCAAAAAACGTTCTTATCAGGAGTTGTCTTGCTAACTTGCCTCCCAAGAATCAACTTGGGACACAATGAATCATCGGATTGTTCTTGCCGGCGAGAATGGAACTGCTGCATCTTTGATATTCGGGATGGGCAAGAGCGATAATCAGCGACTTTTACCGTCCTCTGTACTTCTGTGTTTGAGTATTGGAACTGTACTTCAGCAGTCGAAGGTGATGTTAAAGAGCTATGCAAGAACACAAAAACGGTCAAGTACACATATTGATAAGCACCCCAGGTGACCAGTCAGACAATGCCAGGTTGTAACTACACTGTCGGAAAACAGAATAGCACTGGAATAAACATGCTGCTGGGCTTTCTTGGTGATGGAGCTGGTGTTGAGGGTCCACGTGCGGTTCTCCGCGATGTGAACACAAAGGAATTTGGTGCTCTGGACGATCTCTACTGGGGATCCGTTTATGTTCAGCGGAGAGTGGTCACAGCGTGCCCTCCTGAAGTGAACAATCATCTCCTTTGTTTTGTTCACATTCAGAGGCAGGTTGCTGGTTCCACACCAGTCCGTTAGCCGTTGCAGCTCCTGTCTGTACACCGCCTCGTCGTTCCCACTGATCAGACCCACCACAGTTGTATCATAAGCAAACTTGATGATGTGGTTTGAGCTGTGCACTACTGCACAGTCGTGGGTCATCAGTGTGAAGAGCAGAGGGCTGTGCACACAGCCCTGGGGGGGACCAGTGCTCAGCGTGGTGATACTGGAGATGTTCCTGCCGATCCTGACTGACTGAGGTCTCCCAGTCAGGAAGTCCAGGATCCAGTTACAAAGCGAGGTGTTCAGGCCCAGTAGTCCCAGCTTTCCTGTCAGATGCTGAGGAATGATTGTGTTGAATGCTGAACTGAAATCTATGAACAGCATTCTCACATAAGTGTCCTTTTTGTCCAGGTAGGTGAGGATCAAGTGAAGGGTGGTGGTGAGGGCATCATCTGTTGAGCGGTTGGGACGATACAGAGACTGCAGGGGTTCCAGTGAAGGCAGCAGCTGTGATTTTATGTACCTCTCGAAGCACTTGATGATGATGGGTGTGAGCACAACAGGAGGGTAATAATTGAGGCAGGACACTTTATTGGAGAGTTTTTCAGGAGACTTTTTTGGCACAGGAATGATAGTGGCTTTCAAGCACGCTGGAATGACAGTGGTGCTCAGACAGGTATTGAAGTTGTCTGTACGGACATCTGCCAGCTAGTCCACATGGCTATTGCAGATTAATTGGTTTTGTAGCTTTTTTTGGAGACGATTATTAGTGTGGGAAGGTATGGCGGTGCAGTGATTAGCACCGTTGCCCTATATCTCTGGGACCTGAGTTCAAGGCTCCATGTGTGGAGTATGTATGTTCTCCCTGTTTTGTCATGGGGTTTCCTCTGGGTGCTCCAGTCTAGCCCCCCCCGAATAGGACAAGTGGTTTTTGAAAATGGACCGATGGATTCCCAGTGAACAGAATACAGTTATTATAACTTGGATCTTTGACTGACAAAAAATCAAAACCATTACCTGCTGGACCTTTGTACCACAATGATGACTGTAACTCTATTATCAAGTTTCAAAACTCTATAAATTTGAGTTTTAATGAAGGTGCCTCATTCAGAATAATTTATAATCCAGGAAAATCCCTGTTTCTGGAATACCAGTCCTTTGTGTATTGAAATGTCTTCAGCAATTGTTGACATTGCGTGTCTCCCATATCTCACTAACTGCATCTGGGCTACTGAGCCAGTCTTTAGCAAAGAAATTATTAGCTATTAGTTTAGCGATTCTTGAAAAGGCCAAATTCTATGACTTGTCCATAACGAAGGCTATTAATAAAAATTCCCGATAAAAGATACTTTTATAAAAACTATCTGTTAGCCAACCAGAATCCTGTGCCTGATGTCCTGCCTTGTGCTCTATACCACAGATTCCAAAGTGGGGATCGTGACCCGTCCTAAAAATTTAAAAATGTTCCACTGCAACCATAACCTGGGGCGCCCCCACAATCGGAGAACTCTACCTAGGGGTCCCCTCTGCTGGCAGAATTGGTGTTTTGAGTCTGTGGTACTATTTTGGGGGCTCTAGGACCCATCGCACCTTACTCAGGATAAGGGGCTAGAAGACACATGGATGGATAGATGTCAAACATCAGCATGTCTCCTTGGCGCATTCTTACATAATACTTAGTGTAAGACAGTGGTGGATGTTTTGTCTTTGATTGGTTCTTTCAGGGAAACACCAGATGAGGAGGTTATTGTCTAAAGCCCCTGTACCGTGTGAACTAGCTCATCCAAGCAGCAGGATGTTTCATTGTTTCACTGGGGTACGGTTGTGGTAGCGGTGGTGATATGGAAGGGAAGGGGGGGGAGGGTAGCGGAGGGGAGAGGAGAGGGGGTTTCCCAGGATACCGCCACGTTCCTCTCCACCTACATGGATGGCATGGAAAAGCCAGAAGAGATAAGTATCTTACGTCAGCATCTGTAGATTTCACGCCATCGTTGCTGCGGAAACTAGTTTGGCGTCACGGTGCTCATTTGTACCTGTCATGAAATAAAAATCACAAACATTTCAAAGAGATATACAGAGACAGTATAGACACCCCACGGGGCCTGTTTCAACTTACTTACCAAGTTAGACAAGAGCAAAGTGTGACGTGTTGTCGTGTTTGTGTCATCGCTGAGTGACAGCAGGTGAGACGGGGAAATCCCTTTAATGGCTCAAAGTAAAAGTGACGCGTGTTGCTCCTTCAGTCATGAAACCTCTTTACATTTTCAAAACCACATCTTAAGGAAAAAGAAGTTCTACTACAAAATATACTAATGTCTTGGAGGTTATTCCTGTATTTACATTGACAGTGAACTAATTTCCATATGTATTCCATTCAATCCATTGTCCATTCAGTCCTTTATACATTCAGTCCTTTCAGAACTACACAGGGGCATAACTTTGGCCAGTGTAACTGCCAGTTTCTCCAGGCACTGTCTGACCCTCCCTCCTGAATTGTTAGTTGCTTTGGATGAAAGTGTCTACTAAATGAATAAATGCACAAATATTGTGAGTCAGTAGAGCATGTGGTCATTAGCACAATATCCTTGGACCATTGATTCACTGCTGGAAGTGATGGGGAAATGACTAGATGAACTAGATGGTTTTAATAGAGCCTAGAGTCAATAGAGTTTAGTGCGCATGGTCTTGGGTGACTCCTGTGGGGGTAAAATAAACCACAAGCTTACATCATAAAAGTGAGAACAAAATGTGGAACTTACAAGAAACATCGCCGTCTCATGACACCACTGCCTGCTTACACACTTTTACCACGAACAAAGAGAGTGACCAATACCCTTTCTTTTTCATTTTTTGCTTCAATAAAAAAAAGGCATAGATCACATTAACATTTTCTGTGCAGGCTGTAGGTGGAGGAGGTAACATTTCCTCTGTTCTTCCTATCAAGGTTGACCAGTTTGCAGCAGAGTGCTACCCCCTGAAAACCAGAATGAGATGAAAATGTTGACCTGATTTGGGGGAGTGTAACCAAAAGTCCCTCTGCTGAGAGTCACTGGGTCATTTTTCCAGTGTAGTTAGATACAAGAAACTCAGTTTGGGGGGGGGGTGGTTGCGTTTAATGTTGCACATTACTTATATTTTAGGAAAACTCAAATGTATTATGACTTCAGAAAATGGGAAATGACTATTAATAATGGGGCAGCATGTGACTCAGTGGTTTAGGGATCTCTACTCCTGTTCTGAGGCCTATACTACGAAGCGGGGTTACTGGCTTATCGGGGTAACTTGTCAGATTTAAGGTAGTCTGGACAAAATATAAGTGAACGAATAGTTCATTTAAACTATGGTACCTTAAATCCGACAAGTTACCCCGATAAACCAGTAACCCCGCTTGGTAGTACAGGCCACAGGAGGTTGTTGGTTCAAACCCTGGGCTGGACCTTAACCTGAACTGTGCCACAGACACTGGCTGACCCTGCTTTCTATCCCCAAGCTTTCCTCACTTGCATATTACTTTGGACAAATAATTTGCTAAATAAATGAACGGACATCAAATACTGATGCCCAAGCTAGACCTCCTGACCCAAGTAGTTTTAATCATAATGTACTGAAGTGGCATATTCAGATACA
This sequence comes from Mormyrops boulengeri, assembly GCA_026781065.1. NCBI lineage: Eukaryota > Metazoa > Chordata > Actinopteri > Osteoglossiformes > Mormyridae > Mormyrops > Mormyrops boulengeri. The sequence continues at coordinate 152,588 of JAODLD010000119.1, forward strand.
ATTAACTTCTGAGTTAATTTGTAGCAAAAAAAAATTGAAGTTAAAAATAGCCAATTAACAAATGAATCCCAGAAAAGACATTATTCAGGGTGAATATGACACTTGAACCTGGGACTTTCCCAAACTGGACAATCATGTTTGACATCATCGTTCTATACATTAAGTTAAATGAGTCAATCTATCCAGGACTCATAGCTTTTTATTAAATGGCACAGCATGATAATTTGCATATACACAATCAAGACTTGATGCTACCTGGAAAGGATTCCCCCAGCATTACATCAACTTGCCATCAGACTGTTGCATAGTCATTGCATCAATAACTTAACTGTTGTATCGACTTAACTAAAGGAATAGCGATAATCACAGGCCTCTTTACAGCCAACTATACAAAATGTACAATACAGATACAGCCACGGCAACAGTTTCATCTCAAAGCACATCATCTGTGAATCAGAACCACTACACCTGTGCAAAATCTACAATGTATATAATGTACTTTTTAATAAAAGCAGAAAAAATCCACACACCCATCTAACCAAGGCTGTAATTATAATGGATACATCCCCACCAATATTCAGATGAGCTCACACGGCGGGGGGGGGGGCGGGGGGGGGGGGGGGGGGGGGGGGGGGGGGGGGGGGGGGGGGGGGGGGGGGGGGGGGG
>JAODLD010000119.1:169722-193355 GCA_026781065.1 Mormyrops boulengeri
TAATGTTTATCAGTACATTACAGGAAATAATGAACTTTATCACAATATGCTAATTTTTTGAGAAGGACCTGTATGTTGCTGCTTCCTTACAAAGTAAAAAGTGAAAGAGAATGCCTTCTGTTTTGTCCAAAATGTCTGGTTTCGTTTGCCACTGTGTGAATATTAAGACTTCAATTGTGACTCAAAAGGGGGGCCAAAATGTAAAATGAGTGCGATTAAGGCCCGCAAGCACGTAAGCGAAAGTTTAGGATGACATCATGCAGTTATTTAAAGAAACTGGTACGTTCAGAGGATGTGTATAAAAGCGGTGCCAAGTTCAAAGAGTGCATGTCTTTTGTTCAGATAATGTCAGCACCTGACTTTTGTAGGCGCAAGTCTTTTTCACTCAGCGGCTATATATCCAAACACTGAATTAAATGAATCAGATAAGTACTGGCATATGACAAATCAAGGTCCCCCCCCCATCTCACTGGTACATGACAAAAACAACATTGGGGGGGGCTAAGATCTTGGTTTCACAGTTCAGTACACATGGACCAAGCACAATTGCATGAAGTGAAATCTCCCTTTAAGTAAAATAATAATCCATTTTAAATAAAATATTCTAAAGCAGGGGTGTCAAACTCCAGTCCTGGGGGGCTGGAGCCCTGTGTAGCTTAGTTCTTTCCCCGTTTCACCACGAAGGATTCAGCTCAAGAGCTGAGTGGTAATTAGCACAAGGAGTTGAATCAAATGTGTTAAATGAGGGGAAACCCAAAAATGTGCTGGGCTCCAGCCGCCAGGACTGGTGTCTGACAAGCCTGTTCTAAAAGGATCCAACTTATCACACACTATAATTTGCAGTATTTCCCTAAAAGGCTGAAATGATCAGGAGTGCAGGATGCACCCTTACTTTCCCAGCTGTTTGTGGCCTTGGATAGACTCCAGATCTCCCACCTGACCCCATAATAATGCATTTAAGTCTGTACTTGCCGTACGAAACGGGGTCACCAGCCCCAGCCTCATCCGCAGCAGGGGACTGGGGGCCATCCGACGGGGGCTCTAGTGTAGGCAGCAGGTCGCCCAGAGCTAGTCGAGCAGCCTGTGAACGTGCCTCCTTCTTCGTGTGGCCCACTCCGGTCCGGTACTCCATGCCGTCAATTACAGCGCAGAAGGCGAAATAAAGCCCCTGCACGTTTCCTGGGGGGGCAAGAGAGCTGAAAGCCTTGCTGATCGCGGGCACTCAATCAGGCGAGCGTCGTGGTAGGGTATAGATCCCACAAGCAAAACGCTGAAAGGTGTTCAAATCCGTGGAGGGAATCTCATGTAATCGTTAGCCACTGTACTGAATGAGATCGGTACTAGTTAAAAGCTGGCTAATAAGACGGGTGAATCTGAATTTCAAAACAGGCGACATAACGGATTTGAAATCACTAGCATTCACACCGAGAACTTAAAGAAACAGAGGTAGGTATTTTTAACCCTTTGAACACATGGGGAAGACTATTGCAAAAAACATTTTTGATATGTGGTTAGACAACGATTCTACGACGCCTTTACACATCTACAGATGGTCCAGTGCGGGGCCCCCCCCCCCCCCCCAACCTGGTGTTACAGTTTCCTTGAGCTGCAGCTGGAACTGCAGGGCCTGGCAGAGTTGGTGAAGGGCTGTAACGGCATGGATTCCTCCATGTTTGTACGTTTCAATCAACTGCACAGGTATAACCCTAGGTTTGGGCTCTGCAAAAAAAATAAAAAATAAGACCGTATTACATCGTGAAAAAGTTACGGATGGCCACAAAATTACATGATGAAGCTTTACCGGTTTTATTCATTAATGAATGATAATTGTTCTTACTATGCAAAACAAATACTACTGCGACCCTGCACCGGATAAACGGTAATTGGTGAATGCTGTTTCTCGTAATTTAAACACTCTCAAGAAACAAATAAAATATAAAAGTTTGGTGGACATGCAGCAGAAATAGGTACTGGTTTTCGCGGGGATTGCCGCTATGGTTTTGTGCTTGTGCGTTTCTTTTAACCCCAGTCAGGGATGCACATGACAACCACATAAGTGCACATTCAGCATTAAAAGCGAAACGTACAATCGGTAGTTGCAACAGCGCAAATGCGTATTTAAAATTACCGTGCATTTAAACCTTTATATGCTAAACCGTACTTCATTTTCGATATAAAGGTTAAAATGCACGATCGAACTTGCGTACCAGTTATATGCATAGTCTTAACTTTCCTTTATTGCATTAATATTCATTTACCCGTGTCTGTCTTCCGAGCCGGACAGCCCACGAGCTCCCGTTTGCTGCTGGGAACCACCGAGTAGCTGGGCGATAGAGACCGGCTGTTAAATCCGTAAGGGGCCACAAAGTTGCGACTGAGAATCGGGGCAAGGCTGGTCCCCCTGACGCTCCGCAGAGATCCCCCTCGGTCCATCGTCGCAAACTAGGGAGCACGAACAATTTTTAGAAACTCTGTATCCGTACGCATTTTAACATAGACGGGACTGGCTTCAAGCAATAGATCTGTTTACTCATTGCGTGGTATTCGGCCTGCAACCCACTACAACTAAAGCCGACGGGCCTAGATTGAAAATTCGGATAAAGCATGCATGTGCATTGCCAAATTACAAGTCACTCTACCATTTATAAAGCACCACCCCCATGCAAAGAAGCAGCTAGTGATGTGATTTGATAATTACCTTAAGCCAAGCAGGGAGTTACGGAAACCGGTGAGAAACGTGTCACACCTAGTGGATAACAGCGAGTTCACCTTTGACACGCCCCGCCACCTACGGGCAGCCTTTTATATACCATCGTATGGATGACGGCTAGGTCTCTGCAGCTAGCTAATGCGTATCCTCTTTCCCAAACGTCAATGCGATTTTTATTTTTCCATTTAGTATATTGTTTGATGGACGCGCATTGTCACTGCTGCACTTTATTATGTTTATATAGTCTGTCTCACTACAATTTATTTAATAATTAGAGTAGCTTTAATTATTGTTCATTTTTCGTATGTAATTTACTACATTTCTATATTGTGTACATCTTTTATGTACCGTTTACATATTTTGTCATTGCATCTGCTTGGGAAGTTGCTGGGCTGTGTCCCAGTTCAGGTTCTGCATCCTTGTAAAGCAGGTCAGAAAACTGGAGGACTGCTGACCTACTTCCCTGGTGTAGCATTACACTGATACAGAAGACTCCCCACCCAACTGTCCGCCTGCACTGAATGGTCCTGGCAAAGCGACAAGTGGCAGAGCAGCAGATCCAGAAGTTGGCACTGGTGGAAATCATCGAGCCATCGTACAGTTTGTGAGCAGATCTGGCAGATGGATGGGTCATGGTGTTTTTTTCATTGACTCCCGATGACTGAACGCAGTGATCAGACCTGCTGTCATGCATTGACAATGCACTGGATTACATCACCGGGTTGATGTTGTTTAGCTCCTCAGACCTCCAAAGTGGCTATTGGCAGGTCAAACTGACCCCAGGAGCCTGCCCCAAGACCGCGTTCACCATCAGTGACGGGCAGTGGAACTTCTGGCTGATGCAGTTTGACCTGGTACCTGGCCCCCTCCACGGACTGTAGCAGATCTGTGTACCTTCCTGGGGCTGGCACTGTATTTCCAACACTTGGTTTAGGACTTCCCCAGCATAGGGAAACTGCTGCACCATCTTGCAGAGAGGGTAAATGGTTTTGCATGGATGGATGCCTGTGCCGTGCCTTTTAACCAGCTCTGTGCGGTGCTTGCATGCTAGCATAACCAGACCCTCATCTCCCATTCATTGTAGACATGGACGCTAGCCCCGAGGGACTAGGCGCGATGCGTTGCAGGCAGGATCCAAAAGGGGAGCACATAGCTGTGTACTTCAGCCAGTTAAGTAGGCTGGAGCATAACTACTGCGTGACCCAATAGGAACTGCTAGTCGTGGTGCAGGTCTGTAAGAACTTCCTGCCATACCTCTGTTCCAGTTAGTTCTGGTTGCAGATGAAACATGCATACCTTGTGTAGTTTCTTAATTTTTGCAACCTGGAGGGACAGCTGCCCCACTGGTTGGAGGTGTGGGTGGAGTTCGACTTTGAGGTTCAACTTTCCTGCAGAAACTCACTTCTTGACATACAAGTCAGGCAACGACTTGACCGCCAAACCAGAAAGTGCCAAGGAAATTGTGTGTGACTCCACTCACTTCATCATACGCTCTTCCTGTTGATACGCCCACTTTGACACACTCACAAACCTTTAGACACACCCACAGACCTTTAGACAAGCCCACTACTCCAGCCTGCAGAGACCTATACAACTTGGTTAGTGACCCTCCATTTCACGTCGAACCACATTACACAAGTTGTTTATGATTATTTTCATATAACCTCAAAATTCGTCGTGGTTTTTCCCTTAGTTGTATGATCCTCCATGTTATGCTACTAAATTATTATATTTTCAAACCTAATTTTTCCTAATACAGGCATTTTGGGTTTTTCAACCCCCCCCCCCCATCTAGAAAAGCATTCTTGTAAATCCCTTTAAATGTACCCTGAAAACTTGGTTCATTCAACCCAGTCTTTTCTCCAAATGTAAAAGAGGCACTGTAAAGTCAACATTAGGACAAAAATAATTGATTTAAAATTTAATTACGTTAAGAAATCAACATACTTTTTAAATTCACATTTGATGGAATATAGCAATTTATACACATTAGTCTATTGCACATCATAAAAAATATGCTTAAGCATAAATTTAAATGCTTTACCCCAGTTTGATCAAAATATACAGAATGGAGCAGCTTCCTACACTGACTGTTAAAATTTAGTGGCAACATGCACTGTAGTAAACATCGATGCCGAAACTTAGCAGTAGCATTGTGCAGGCCTGTTATAAAATACACTTTACATGTCTTTAAAAAAATCTATACAATAAGATTCACATTGTTAGGCTTTCATAAAGTGACACATGGGGGAGAGGCCCAACAAGTTAAAGTTCCTCTTTGCCTGTTCCTTTCCTCTCCTTCCCATCCTGTAGTGAAGTACCCAGTTTCTTTATCAGGACAGAAAGGACTTTGTCAAGAGGATCCATCACCCCTCTCTGAAGCCACTTTGGTATAGTAGTCCTTGCATGGTGGAATCCCAGTTTCTGCAGAATGTAGTCCACACAGACTGGGTCGATTTTCCGTCCCGTCCAGTCAATTAATCTGCAAGGAAAGATAATTCTTCCATCCTAAGTTCTGACAACAATCCTATCTCACAATCATCTTAAGAGACTGGATTTCAGTATACTCTACCTCCCTATATTTCCATAGCCCCTTAATAAACAGGAGTGAAGAACATCACACAGGCTAACACGTGTAGCAGTTTGCTACACATGGAGAAAGACTTCATTGGGTGTGTGTTCCCTGTGGTGGGCTGGGTAAGCCCATACCATTTAAGGAGAACCTCCCGGCCGCCACGACCCTGTATTTGAAAATCGGTTGGAAGAAATATGGATGCTGGGAAGTAATAAATTATGTTGGATGTAAAGTCTTCCAGCAGAGTGAAGTTCAAAGCATCGCTGAAGAATTAGGTCTGAAGCGGATCACCATGTGCCGCACAGGGTATTAAGTGGGGGGCTCGTTTTGCATGGACGCTGCCTGGCTGATGGTCTCACCTTACGGTAGGTTCCAGGTGCCAGGTGTTGCACAGGAACTCCCTCCAGTCCACAGCGGTGTAGTTCATTCCATCCTGCTTCTCCTCTTCACTGGAGATGTTCTCAGGCATGGTACTGGCAGTCTTCTGTCCTGCCCGCCCTGCAGTGTACCGGGGGCCGTGAAGAGCTGTGGACAAGGAGCACGGGCAGGTTACAATGGAACTTAGAAAATATATGAACTCTCAGCAGTGACCTTATTGAAAATGCTGCAGTAGTTGTGAGGTTCCGTTCTGGGACGCTTGCTGTTGACTTCTCAGAAGAAACGGGCCTGGCGTGGTGGTATCAGAGGGCCGTCAGATGTTCTTACCATTCTCCTTCTCCTTCAGGTAAGCAGACACCAGGTCATGCAGGAACATTATAAGCTCAGCATCCATGGTGACACATATGTGGTCAGTGAACTCTGTCACCACACTGCACTCCACCCTCGGCTTGCTGCTGGAGGCTGGAAAAAAAAAAAGCCCACAGAGTAAAACCACAGGGAAACTAGTTCCACATGGGCTGGGGGAAGAGGCACCTTCTGGGTGACCGACAAAACCACAGAATGGGGGAATCTGGAGGGGAAGGAGCAGGAAATGTATGGGTACCCCAGGCAAACCAAACGATGGAAAACACCCGTTTTCCTGTCAAACCTGGGACAGGCAGACTGGATCCCTCTGTCACCAACACTCAGCAACAGGGAAGTGCTGGGGGGGGGGGGGGACTTGTGGGGGGTAAAGGTGCGTGAGCACCAGCCCATTTTGGCCAAATGACTGAAGGTCTGTCAAGATCAAGACCACGTGCCTAAACAGTTGTTTTTCTACACCAGTAGGCCCCATCGACAGCCAATCATTCTGTCTGCTCCCCCCCCCCCACCCATATAACCACCTGTTGCTATATTGCACTTGCAAATTAGCTGTGCTATGCACATCACTTTTTTGTTTTGTGGCCAACCTGTGGTCTGTATGGATCCCAATGCCCCACTGCAGTGATGAGAACACTGTGGGCAACAGGTTAGCCCATCCAGTGGTCTGTGTGGATCCCAATGCCCCAGTTCAGTGATGAGAACACTGTGGGCAACAGGTTAGCCCATCCAGTGGTCTGTGTGGATCCCAATGCCCCAGTTCAGTGATGGGGACATTGTGGGCAACAGGTTAGCCCATCCAGTGGTCTGTGTGGATCCCAACTGCCCCAGTGCAGTGATGGGGACACTATGGGCAACAGGTCAGCCCATCCAGTGCTCTGTGTGGATCCCAATTGTCCCAGTGCAGTGATGGGGACATTGTGGGCAACAGGTTAGCCCATCCAGTGGTCTGTGTGGATCCCAATGCCCCAGTGCTGTGACAAGGACAGTGTGCTGCAAAAATCGAGCCATCCTTCGGATGAGATGTAAAACCGAGGTCAAGACGCTGAAGTAATACCCCGATATCCTGGCTAAAATTAACTACCTTAACTGAATTCTCTTCACGCCCCTTCACCGACTTAGCTACTGTGCGGTGAGCGTACTGGCACAGAATGGCTGCCGTTGCCTCATCCAGGTGGTGGGGGTTGAAGTGGACCCCCACTGGTTCTGTCAAGAGCTTTGGATGTGTTGAAAAGCACTGTATAAGTGTAGCATGCATACATATTTTTATGTGCAAATTTATTTATCATCGTGATTGTTCGTGATTGTTTTTCCTTGTATGTAAAAGTACTTGCCAAATAATAAACAATCCTGATTCAAAGTTTACCCCCTGACCCCACCCACCTCAAATAAACACACAAACTTGTTGTCTCACATACTCTTAGCCCTGCTTTGCTTTTCTGGAACTCTCTACACAACTCATTACCTGTAACAGAGGGCTCCTTGGGGTCCTGCACTTGGGTGGACTTGAAGTTCAGTTGCATTCTTGGCAGAGCGAAGACGGTCTCTGTCTCATGGTTATAGCTGGAGGACCCTTTGAAGGCATTCCTCTCGCTGGAGACCTTGGACTCCACTCCGCTCTCGGGATCGATGATGTCGGTTTCCATTTCCCGGAGTTTGTTCAGCTCTGAAAAACCAGTGACGCTCACATCAACATAACTATGATTTGGACAGGAGGCTGCATTTACGTCACGCCCAAAATGTCTCTGAGAATAGGGCTCCAGTCCCATTGAATCAAAGGAGGAATGGCCTGTATTCTTTAAATCACTGAACTTAAAGTGCATGTCCTATATAAAATTATTTGTGCAGTCATCTTGATCAGACCACTGGTCAACAACAATGAGTTTTTACAATAAGCATTAGTCATAACTACAGTTAAAGTCAGATCTACCTGAAACAGTTTGCTGAAGTAAAATCAGGACAGTTATGGTACTTAAGTCACACATAAATATACAACCTTCATTCCTCATAGCAGTCACATAGCTGAACCATTCTTTCACGGAGGCGAGGCCGTGTGGGGGGTTCTCATGCCGTCGCCGGGTTATCTTGGTGATGGTCGCCATGGGGCTCTCCAATGCACCACAGGGCCTGGTCACGATGGTATTGTGACCCAGATTAAAATCCAGTGTTTGAACGACATATGTTGAGTCATCCCAAGATCCTGTGTTAAAAAGTGGTTAAAGCGAAAACCTGTGATCTCCTACAAAGACTTTGATAACATCTCAATTTTCTCATAAGAGGCACTAATACTAATGCAGAAAAAGAAATATTTATATAAATATGACCTTATTTTAAATAAATGAATACAACTATTTTTTATTTAAATGTTAACACATCACGCAATGTAGTTTTCCTTAGCTGGGTGTTTACCATCTTCCTCTGCAATCTTCTGGGCCTCGGTCAAGAATGTGATGTTAGGTTCCTCCAGGTGGAACATGGCCCAGGACTTGGAGCGGAAGTTAGGCCCGTGGAAGCAGGCTAGGGTCATGTGGTTGCCGTGGAGACTCATGGAGCCACCCAGCTGCACGGCATCCTCAGGCAGAGGCTTCGGGAACAGGGAGATGTGGCAGCCAGCAATGGCCTTCAGGACGCTGGGCCAGTGGCGGTGATGGTCTGCGCCCGTGTCTGTAAGTCAGAACAGGGACACACGGTGAGAGGAAAGTCGCCAAGACCTGAACAATGAGGTCAGGCATCCCTTGAAGGCAGTACTTCAAATATTGTAATAAAGAAAGATTTTTAAGAGTTGCCTACGGAGCTCAGCCGTGGCCTTCTCGGCGCTCAGGACCGGCGTCCTTGGCAGCACATATCCACCCTGGCCCCACGTGGACAGGACCCGCTTGCTGGTGTCGAACTGCTGGGTGAAGAACTCCTGCAGCTTCATGCCGATCTTGATGAGGTCGGGCGTGGTGGAACGAGAGATGATCACCTGGAAGATGTCCCACTGGAGGTAGCCTTGGACAAAGATCACACTGGACGGGCGGGGAGAACCACAAAGCACCATTATTCATCTTAGTCTGAAAGAAGCAGCTCAATTTATTTCAATACAATTCTTAGCTGAATTATACAAGTGAGGTTAGTTCATCAATAAGATTTACCAGTAATAAAATATTACCACTTCCAATAAATTAAATTAATGAGTAAACTGATAATTTAATCAGTTTTGTTATAATTGTTTTATTGTAGCTATTATTATAACTAGGTAACTGGCCATGCTATTAGGAGCACTGTATATATTAACGGTGTAGCAGTACACAAAACATACTGTTCGGTACAAATCTTGGTTTTGAGTTTATGTTTCAGTGCAGTTTCAGTACAGTGGAGAAAATGTAATTAATTCTTTAATTGACTGTCATTAAAGCTGCAAACACAAAATCAGTTGTAAGCCAAACAAAAGGCAATGTGTCTGTGAACGTGACTTTAAAACAAAACCCAAAAGATGCTTATTTGCGCAATGTAAAAATCAATATGTGAAATAAACAAACATTCAAAAATAAGGTCAAAACAACAAAACAAATCCTGTGTTCTCTGCTACGGAGTATGGTTGTATACTCAGCAATAGCAATACACACCCCTATAGCCTTATTTTTTTTTAGCTCGGTCTGAATTTCCTGGCAAAAGCGCCTTAAATTCCAGAGGAAGACTAACTTACAGAGGCTGTTTCTGCCTTGTTCTGATCATACAAACACTCCGATGTCATATAAAAGGACTTGGCATGCTGGATGCGTTTCCAGCAACAAATCCAAGTTCCGTATTACAGCCAATGGACAGTCTTGGTCTCATCAACTACTCTCTTTGATATTGGTGTTATTTACTAGGCAACCAAAATGCCAAACTGCTGATTTAAGTGACACAGGAGGGTCTTCGAGCTCTATTTTTGCCGTTAGGACTGACTAACTGGCACTAGCCGTACCCAGCTCAAAGCGACAAGTAGTATAATGTTTTCAGTGTTGAACAGCTACTTGTGAATTTAGGTTCCGTCCATGTAAAGAAATGCATTTGTTTCGTTGTGTGTACCGAACCGAAAAATGATGCAACCAAATACATGATGCATATGTGTACCGTTACAGCCCAAGCATATATGACTGTTGCATTGTATTAGTTGTAATAAAAATGTGAGTATCAGGAGGTGGCAAACAATTGGGCTGGTAGCGAGAACCTTTTCTCAGACAGGCTGGGGTCCGTCGTCTCACAGAGGCTAACTTTCCACTCATCCTGCAACCGCAAGTCGGCGTTGCTGAAGATACCCATGAGGATGCTGGAGCCCATGTAGTCCACCCGGGCCTCTGTGGACCCCATGGTGACCTGGATCTTGTGTTTAGGTTGCTGGCAAGGATGCTCAGAGATGTGGGCTGCAAAGAGACAGGTAGGGCCTTGCAGACTTTGTCGCTTTGGAGTCCGTGCGAGTGGCAACAACCATGGGACATTGTCAGTCAAACATTACACCTCTTCAGACTGAATGAGTGCATTTTCCATCAACTGGGAAGGATTAACCCCATTGCCTAAAGTAGGAACAAACACCCACGACTGATACAGAACTCCGGGAACTCAACCCCCGCAAATCACTGATATACGAGAACAGTGCTACTTATAACACGACTAGTCATTTCAAGAAATTAGACAATTTTAGATCCCTGATACCTGAATGCTAACATGTTTGACTAAAGATTACATATAACTAAAGACCATATGTGACTAAGCACTTACCGTTTGTTTTGAAACATGAACTATAGGAAGATCCCCTTCACCCATATGTCATTAGTCATAAGTCCACAAAATGTGCAATTGGAGTGATATTTAAATTATTAGAGAATCACCACATAACAGAATCATAGAATATGCCACCTGCTTCAGTGGAATTAGATAGGAACGAGCAGTATTCAGTGAAGGAATCAAATTGGTAAAACTCTGACTGAAAAATACATGGGGACAAAAAACATTTAGAGCTGAACAGAGGTTCAGAATGCGAGGGGCACTTACAGACCATCTCCAGCGTATTGACGTCTATGGTCCCCCCTACCACACCGCCCTTGGAGTCCAGCTGTGATCTGCCGAGCCCCACGGACATGCTGATCTCCCGGTCGCGATTGCTGCCCACGGAGACCCGGCCCTGACTTTTCAGTCCGCTGGTAGTCCACCTGATCAGACACATCACAGCGGAATTCATCATGTCTATCGGCATCCATGCATGGAGCAGTTGCTCTCACACTTAATAATGAATTCGGTTCTCAAGGGAACAGGGATTCAAGGGATTCTCAAGGGGATAATGTCAAATCCCATTTTTGGACACAAACCTTGTCAGCTACTTCTCACCATCCTTAAATACTATACTCCATGCTGCCCCTCAAGCAAACCTGACATTTAATAACCTTTAATTCATTATGAACTGTATTTCCCAAAGCTTATAGATTAACAAAGGTCAGACATAACATTTTTTGAAGCATGGGGAGAGGGGAGAAATAAACAAAAATCCCCAATCTTTGGAAATGCTTACTTTACCGTCGTTGCCAGCTGCCCACCCTCCCAATACTGTTTTTTTTATGGTTATATGACAAATATCAGAACCTGTACTGCTACTGGAGGTCAGTATAGCTCATTTTGATAGAGCTATCAGTGGAATTTCCCAAACCAGAACATCAAAAAATAAATAAATGAAAAACAAGGAGCTGGTTCAGCAGAAGTATAGTGTGTGAAATAGCATTAAAACATTTTTATGGGCATTTAAATGTGGTTGGTAAAAACCCGCAAGTGCGCTATAAGGTCACATGACCACCGCCACGTTGATGCGGACTGGGTTTGCAGGAGTTCAACCTTACGTGTTGTTGCCCATGACGTTGCTCATATTCATCTGAACATTCAGCTGTTTGAGGTTGATGGCGAAAACCACCAGCGTCTCCCACGGTGCCCCCTGCTGGCCACCCACTTTGGTACTCCTACTTACTGATGGGGTGGTTGTCCTGGTGACGGAATCTGGAAGGGAAAAAAAAAAAATAATTAAAACTTTCCATTCACAATGGGAACATACCATTTTGTGACTGTTACAAAGGGTGGGGGGGGCAAATGGGGCAAAAAAAAAAAAAAAATAGAAATTAAAATCTGATCTTTTGCAAAAATAAAATGGCACAGTACTGTATAAAGCTCTATAGATCAGGCATTGAAACCCACCCACACAGTCTGTATATGAACATATCAGCACAATGTCGGCTTCAAGAGCATGACAAGAAAGCAGACGGACTATTTAGGAAATACACCGGCAACCTACCTATCCTTTGGGCCGAAGAGGAGTTGGACTCTGCTTTGGAGCGAGCGGGAGACTTAAGGTGTGCCAGGATGCTGCTGCCGGAGTGATCCCCAAACCTCGAGGGGGGCTGCGGAGGATGCTGCGCAGAGGCCTGCTTTAAGTGGACCCTCCTTTGGGCCTCTGGAGAGAGGTGCTGGTTTATGCCCTCCGAAGACTCTGGAGTTCCAGGGCTAGGAGCTGGATGCAGTGGTAGAGAACTCAGTTTGGTAGCTGTGTAGAATAGCTAAAGACATTATTCCTGTGATAACAGGTACTCATTCTGTTTTTTACCTTTGAGATTTTTTGGTGAATCAAGTATAATGTATGTTGGAAATACACAAAGGTAAATCGGGCTAAACTGAATCGTGTCCGTTCCCGCCAAAGGACCCTGCGGAGCTCGTACTAGGCAAGTTGATGGTGTTGTCTCCGAGGAAGAGGCGTCGGGCGATGCTGCGACGGTACCAAGCGCGGGGAAAGGCCAGGATCTCGCTCAGCCTGCGCATGTCGTACCGGAATGAGGCCGAGCCGATGTCGCACACAGCTGGACAGAAGGCGAACGGGGTCACTCATGTCGGTCCCTCCTCGCCACACAAAGCGATGTTATTTGTGAAGTACAGAACATGAATTATCCATCACGTGTTTTAAATTTTGAGTCCTGAGAATTAATCATAGGCCATGCGTGAACATGCATGCAGATGCGCCTCACTTTGCGATGGTTCGGCTTACGATATTTCAACTTAAGAGTGCGACAGCGATGCACATTCATTCGGTAGTCACATTTGATTTTCGATCCCCTCCTGGGCTAGCGACATGCTGCACGATACTTTCTACAGATACTAGGCCATGGCAGCATCCACCCAAGCACGTTCCAGCCTCTGCAGCGATCGCAAGTGTAAGCATCTGAATTAGCATTGAACAACATTTTGTACAGGTTTTTCCCCGTTTTAAAACAGATATTAACTTATTCAGTGACACTACCATCTCTGCTGCATTAAAGCACAAAAGGGTCAAGGCATCCTTTAATGTCCTATTCAGTTTGGCTTTTATCCAGCATGCCCTTTGCGTGCATGTTTCCTGTACAGACCCAACCTGAAATGTTGATCAGGGTGGTGGCCATCTTGCTGCCCTTGGTGGTGACGAAGCTGTCGAAAAGGGACGGCACACTGGTGCGCCGCATCCTGGACAGGCTGACCTTCACAAACTCGAGGTTGATGCTGAGGGAATCCTTCCGGCCCGTTACCGAACAGGGCTCCTCGTCTGAGCCTGAAGCACAACAATGGGTGTCACGGTAGAGACAAGGCTCTACGACCTAAGTCTCACTGCCGGGTCATTGTGTCACCATGTCGTATGATCACGGTCACGTGGCAAAGCATGACAAGCACAAATCGTGATTAATCATTCACAAAAATTGCTATAAGTAATTAGGGAGGAGTCAAGCCCAGTTGTCCCAAACCCACAAGCGTAGATGAGGGTAAGGGTTAGGGTTAGTTTTAACCCACTTCCCACTGGTTAAATGTTATACAGTACATGGTAATCCCTCAATAGTTTTCCAGCCCTCTTCTCTAATCACTGGTCATTACCACTAGCTAATACATCATCTTAAACAGGTACAGACTATTTACTGTACGCATCATTAAAAATCAAGAAAAGACCAAGCGCTCGGTGTCAATCGCACCCAGTGGCGCAGAGCTCCGCGCCTTACCCGGGGGAAGGCCACCGCTGGCCGCTTTCTGCTTGCCGGCGCCGTACGGGTGGAAGACGTAGAGCGAGAAGTCGGACATGCAGGCCGTGAAGCTGAGGCCGGAAGAGTTTGTGGAGGGTGGTGCCATGAGGTCGGATAGGCTGCTGCTGTGCCTGCTTCTGATTGGGGGGCTGCCATGCCCTGAGGAACAGCCTGGGGGGAGGGGGGAGAAGGGGTGGGAATGATGACATCAGGGTCACCTGCAGCACCTGGGACACTGCAATCCGCATTTCCTTCCAAGATTAGCATAAGATCTGGCAAAATCTAAACGGCCTCGGAAAAACAATGACATACTGAGCTGATTTAATATAAGAAAAACTTTATTTCTATAAGAAATAAGATGGAAGAACACAATTAAAGCAGCTAGAAATGCCTGCAGTACCTTTGCTGGCACTGTTCTTTAGTGTGGAATGGCTGGAAGAGGAACCGGGAAGGGGCGGGTCCAGCTCGCCACGGTTTGAGGAGAAGACCAGGTCCAGAGAGGGCAGTTTAAGCATGCACTCCACCCGGGACACGGGCAGGCAGCTAAACCGGATCTGAGACGGCTGACCGGACACAGAGAGGCAATGGGAGTTGTAAGAAGGAGTTGGTAGCAGAGCGAGATCACCACACCAGACTCTTCCTTAACAACATTTAGGTCCGAAAAAGCCAGTGACATCTCTCAAGTGTAGTTCCCCGATGGTAGAATGAGCTGTCAAGCCACATTCGGATATCAGACATCCTTTTCATCTTAAAGAAGTGCTTCAAAACCCATCGGATTCAGGAATACCTCTACTAACCTGATACCCCTCCATGCTCCCTTAATGCAACAAAGAGTTACTACAGGAATGTGCTACAGGAATATACTCCAAAACCTACCACGGATAGCCAAAACCGTGCATAATAGCAAACCATCCGTAGCAGGATTTTTGTGTACTTACATATGATGATTGATAAATTATGCATATAAGACATTACAAATATTAAAGCAATAATAAAAGTACATTGCACATTATTATACAGGACTGTACAATACTGTACGTTATTGTACAGTACTTATACAATAAAAGGGATTCTGACGTTTTAGCTTAATTCTCAAGAGATGATAGAGCAATGGAAAAAAAATCATGTATCAAGGGATGACGGAACAATGAAGACTTTTTTTACCCTCACAGGACGAAGGATCATGGGGGGGTAACAGTATGTCACTTTAGACAAGAGTAAACTAAATGTAAATGTGAAGTAGGGCAGCACTTCATTACCAAGACTCGAGTAATTTTACTATTAAGGGGAATGCCATGATTTAGTTACTACGGTGCTTCAACACTAAATGAGAAATGACACATCCAAAGCTTGTGTTTGAAGAAGATATACCTGCACTCTGACGTAGACCACCACGTCTACCGGGAAGGAGGAATAGGAAGAGCCTGAAGAAGACACCAGTGACATGGTGGACTCTTCAAATGGCTCTGCTGGCTCAAACTGGCCCAGGTCGTCCAGAGAGCTGGGGGCTGTGAGGACAAACAGGTGGTGCGGTGGTCGAGGAGTCGAAGCCAGAAAGGATGGGGTTTTACTGAACCATACGAGCACATGTGGGGAGAAAGGCTATCGACCCCAATAAATGTAACCGGTAGGAGAAAGACCAAAGCTCCTGTTCCACATTATGGACAATCACTAGATGAAGGCCAGACCCCTACCTGGACACGTCCTTTCCACTGGCGTGAGGGGAATAGTCTCAAGGGCTTTCTCCAGGAAGTCCAGCAAGCAGGGGCTGATCACCATCTCCTCAGGCAATGTCTGCAGGGCCACCCAGGCATAAAGCTTGGCTGTCTTCACACCTCCGCTGCATCTCCCTTTGGCTGCAAGGTGACAGGACACTCATATCGCTATCCACAAAGGAACCTTGGAAAAGGTTTGCGAATCCATCTGGTTTTTAAAAGAAAAATCGCCTAACTGGGATTTTCAAATGACTAACCATCAATTAAACCCTGCTGGAAGTTCTGGCCCTAGAGTCCCAGAATCAGGATGTGGCATGTCAAAAACTAGTGAATGAAAAGGGGATTAAAAAATGGCAGTACCTGACTGGACAGGTACAGGAGTGGAAGAGAGAAGTGTGTCGGCCTTGTTTTGGCCTGGGTTCGGCGTAAGGGCAGAGCCGGCATCGTTCATGTCGAACAGCTTGTACTCCTTGGACAGAATTCGGGAAAGGGAGGAGCCACGGGATGTGCTTGGTGACTCCGCCTTCAGGGTCTTGGAGTTGTAGTGTAGCTGGGAGACGGTGAAACTGTCATTCTACACAATCAGCGACTAGTTGCCCTGAAAACCCATTATCTATTATATCTGACTGAAGGTCAGTATGGATAACACTAACTAGCAATTTGAAAAGCTTTGAGGTTTCACAAAAATCTTTGTAAAAGAACAGGACTTTTCAATAGTATTCCTCCATAGGGAAGAAACTTCACTGAAGTGAGATATGAACAGACCTTCACATCCACCCCAGGAATGTAGAAAACTGTGGTCTCAGAGTCGCTAGGTTTGGTCTGAAGAGAGGATGGGACTTTCTTGCCACCCAGTGGGTATGAAGTTTGCAAGATTGAGGGCCTCTGTGTCTTGTTTTCTGGAGACTCCTTATGCACGTTCTTCAGGATGTGTTCATAACTCCTACACAGGAAAACATCACCAAAAAGTATTTAAAATGTGGGACTGAAGCATGGTCAGATGGGGGTTTTAATTAAGTTTTTGTCTTTTCAGGTTTAGAAGGGATCCTTAAGATACGTGACTGAGCACCCCAGATGCTCGGTGAGGACGTGGTGGCCTAGGGTGCCAGGGAGCTCACCTCCTGAAGGGGGCGTCGTCCTGCTCCGTCTGTATGGTGGGGTACAGCATGCACTTGCCGCTGTCGATCTCCACGCGGACATCCAACTCGAAGTCGATGTTCCGCTCACTGGAGCCCACTGCGCCCCGGGCAGCCGATGTGCTTGTCCAACTTTCGCCCAACAGCTGGCTCACTGCAGACAGGTGGGATGATTTTGTCTGGGATTCCGAGCTGAAGATGAGAGGCGACATCTTCATCAATGTCAAAAGCTATTCAGATATCAACTATGATGACCGCCAAATATCCAAAATACTACTCCTTTGGCATTACCGCTTTTTCCTTACATTTAAGCCTTAAGTCATAATTATAATCACATAATCAAAATTTGTACTTTCATGCTGTAAATAAACAGGGTAACATTTCTTAGCTGTCCTTGGCCATAAAATGGTTACTCCTAACCTAGCAATATTTCCCCTGATTGGTGTGGCTAAAATCAACAATATGGAAACTCCTAACAGCCAATAAATATCCTCTGATGCAGAGTCAGGCCCCGCCTTCAACTCCAGGTGTCTCAACTTTGCCTCGCCCACCTATGGATAGCGAAGAAGCGGCGGCACTCACACAGGCCTTGGAAAGCTTGGGGGCTGCCTCTTTTGGCTATACTCCTCCTCCCTGTCCGAGTCGACGGAGGATGAGGAGGAGCTGTCGGCCTGCCGGCCGACTCCAGGGCCGGGTGGGTAGACAGCAGGGGTGGTGGGGGCACTAAACACGGAATTCGGGCTCTCGCCAACGAATGGGAAATGAACTTGGGGGGAAGCTTTGTCAGCGACCATCTTCACCTGGTCCATTTTGGCCACCTCTGGGAACTGATGGTGGGATGGGAAGATGAGTGAAGTGAGCATTAGAAAATGAGCAGTGGAGAGTAGCTGACCATCTAGCAGATACCAGCCAGGCAACACCATAGGTCTAAACATTTGTGGTTTTGGTAACTCGCAAGTTGGCAGTGACCAATTAAATGGGAATATTTTTGTAGCTTGCCGAAAGATCGCAGAAACTCGCAAACAACACGTAAGCTAAAATCAACGCTGAAAAGGATCTGTATCACATACAGGGCATCACATATATGTAATACAGAAAATTTGTTAGTGTAAGTGCATACTAATATATATCATTAATGTTAAAAATCTTGGCCTGGATACGTCGCGCATCTTCATCTAAGCAACCAGCTTCAGTCACGGATGAGCTGTCTGTCACTAGGGGAATCTCATGTTTCTCACAGTAACTGTTAAACTTTTCAGTGCCGTTTATTTTGCATTTAAATTTCCAAAACATAGTGCTCCCCGTGCATACAGTAGTAGCTTTGTATTTACAGGGGCATAATTTAAATGGTTTGTATATTATATAAAAAGGTCTTGACTGGGAACGGCAAAGCAATTTAACATGCAAAGTGTACCATACTCTGTGTTTACAAATTGAGAATAAATATATTTTTCTATGCTATCATGTTCAGCCTAGTAGACCGTTATGAGGCGAGGTTAGGGGTGCCTATTATTTTCAAATTTTCACATTCATGAGAATTTTCCACCCCTAACCTTCGCGAATATGAAGGAGATACCGTACTCTTATTTTGCAAAATTCATTAAGCTTGGATGCGATGTGAATACCAACCGTTTTATTCCATTTACACACTTACAGTTGTTGAAGTCAAGGTAGGACTGTACCATTCTGTCAAAGATTGATATTTGATAAATACTATTTATCAGATTCCCTGATCATTTTCACTCTTTTGTTTTTTTTTTTGAACAATGCATATTGTCTAGCTAGGGCCTTGGCTGATATGTGCCAGACAGCAAGTCACTCTTTAAATAATCAGGATCATACATTTTCCTGCAGCATGAAGAATTAGAAGGAGGAAATCGACCCCACCCAGTTGGAAAAATACCCCAGGAAAATCAGGCACCAGCTCAAACATTCTGCATTATTGATTCCTTAATTGTTGTACACATACATACAATTTTTTTCCCCAACAAAAACAAAACAAAAAGAGAATGTTACTTTGCTAAGAAAGATATCAGGCTTTCCACCTAAAGCAGGCAACACCAGGACCCTGTCACTCTTTCTGCTGCACTAATACACAAAGATCAGCTGTGGGCAAAGGCCGCCACCCCTGGAGGACCCTATAGAGGACAGACAGCCATAAGAAGATGCATTTGCAGTGAGGACAAGAGTCTTGGGTCAGGGCAGAAATGCAAATCCAATAACTCTTAGCTACCTGAAACTTCTGTAAATTTAAAACCTGCACACACACACATTGTGTGTGTATATATACACATACATACACACACACACATACAGTGGTACCTTAGTACTCTAACTCATTAGAACTCGAATTTCTTTCGAAGTTGAAGCAACCAGTTTGGAAAAAAATGACCTAGAACTCGATTTGAATCTCAGAAGTTGAACTGTGAATGCCGACCTAACGCTGCGGCACGTCTCTCAGCGGAAACAATGGGTAACAAATGTTACAACCTGAAAGTTTGCGATTTACGAACAAATTAACGAATACAGAGTAATGATAAAAATAAACAACGGACCGCATGGCATGTCTAGTGTTGAGGCATGGCTTGGGGTAGTGTTGGGGTACATTCTTTTTGGAAACCACTAAGAAAAAAATGTTACGCGCGGCGTACAGTGTTGGCGCAGTGTTTGCGAAAAATTAAGACTGCCAATTTTTTTTCTTTTCAGGTTAATCTTTTATTGGTAGCCACGGCTCCAAAAAAAAGTAGCTCAAAAGTGGTAAAGCGCAAAAGTGCAAACCACAGTTGAGTTAAAAAAAAAAAAAAAAGAAATTATTGAAATATTTTTTTTTAACTTTACACACTGTTTGGATACTTTTACTTTCTCACTTTACAAATTACTGTTTTGATAAATGTGCTTAGATGTGTTTAGTATATGATCCTCTTGTTTTATCCTGTTCATTTTCTGTTTAAATGCTTAAAAAAAAAAAAAAAAAAAAAAAACACAACATATTTTGATGTAATTTTTTGGGGCCAGGAACCAATTCATTGGTTTTCCATTATTTCTTATGGGGAAAATTCGATCAGAACTCGAATGTTTTAGGATTTGAACCAGAGTTCTGAACGGATTACGTTCGAGTTCTGAGGTACCACTGTAATTATGAATAGGATTATTATTATTTGTGTTTTTCTTCAGATGAGCAGAGATGTAATGCGTCTTGAATTTGCATATTGCTCCCAAAATAAGTCAGATGGCCGTAGAGTAAGGAAAGGTTTTAGGAGAACCAATTCAGTTTTCCAGAGAGTCATCTTCATAGATACCTGGAAAAACAAGTCTCCTGAGCTCACAGGGTGATCCGGAACATCCAGATTACTAATCTGTTGTTGTATTTGAAGAGTAACAAAAACAGACCAAACCCAGAACAAAAATGTCAGTAAGCAAAACATCAGTAAGCATATTCCTCCCTTTAGTCAGAGCATTCATCGTAATATTAGTTATTTTGTTTTAGATTGTATGTAGCTGAGGGGTAAAACAAAAATACTTATCAATGTGAATATTAATGGAAACACTATGATTCAATAACTTCAATATATTGCTTGGGCAAACAAGTGCATGACAGAGTGTGATGTTTCACCTTCTAACTATGAGCCCAGAGGAAACAATCAAGTACTCTGAAGCTCTAGATAAACAAGCCCTTGGTCCGGGAAAACCATTACACAACAGCTTTAGGGTTTGACAAAGATCCGAGGTCTTATTCAAACCGTCAAGGCCACGTAATGAATGGAAATATCATATGTGATTGGAGGGTATCACAGAGGCCACTATCATGGAGAAAGTTAGTTCTTGATAAGGCAGTGACTGGAAAACTGTACCATATCATGCGGCCCTGGGGAGACTGCATCTACCCGAATTTCAGGAAGGTCATCTCCATCCCCTGGCCTATAGTCAAAAAGCAAAAAAAAAAAAAAAATCTGTATTGACCTTTACAAATCTCCCTGAATTAACCTTACTAAAAGCGACCAGATACACATAGACAAACACACCCATATTAAAATCAAACAGAAATCTGGTATTTTATTTTAAAGCACTGCTCGACTGCAGGGTCTATTTGAAGAATGAATGACGCATAGCCCCCCCAAGGTATTTGGAAAGTACAATGTCTTGCAACCCAACATCTTAAGAGAAGGACAGCCAGGTGGATGAGTACCTCAGTTGCTCCATCCTCAGCAAAGGAGTCCTCCCAGGAACTGATATACTCTTAGGTCGGCTATTGCTGGGTTTATAACTCAGACCCCACTTGTCTTTTAAAGACGCAGCCTGTTGGGAGAGCAGTGCATGACCTCTGTGCTTGTTTGTCAACAAATGCCTGAAATATTTACATTTTTCGAACATGTGCACAAGCTACACACCCTCATGCTGGACCTCCTGAGCTTCTTCCGGACATCTCTCCTCACATCGTTCACAGCGAAGGACTCCAGCTGCTGGAAACGCAGGATCTCCTGGTTTATCGTCCCTTTACTTGCACCCAGTTTCCTAGGAAAGATGCAGCAAGGCCACATAAATTTGGTATCATAATTTCAAGGATGGTTTTGGTAACACATTCTCAAGAGATGGTCATGGAGTGCATTATTACGGATGTGTGGATGCTGTTCAAAATACTATACAATATTGTATACTTCCGCATATGATCATCCTGTTAGCATAGCTATTAGCTTTTTAAAGATATTATTCAAGATGATATCATCATCAAATCAATCAAGACATACTTGAGATCATCAATGAGTTTGGCTTGTTCGTTCAGCTCTCTGATGTCCACTATTCTCTTGGAGAACTTGCGACCTCGTCCATCACTAACCAAGTTCCCAGCCACTATTTGACGTTTGTAGTCAATGGACTCCTGTGTAGAGTTATTAGAATAGTCAGTATTACATCCCAACTAGTCCACAATGTCTTTAGAGGGAGGGAAAGCAATTTTCAATGACCAACGTTTCTCCAAAAATAACCGCTGCCCACCTAAATTTAAAAAGACCGTGATTTAAAATCAAAACCAGAGTTCAGACCCATTGTTCCCTGTACACCAATGTGATTCTTAAAGAGTGATTACGGTGCTGTCAAATGATTAGAAAGCAACCTGAAAAAGAAATCTTCTGGCTAGCAATTCCAAAGATCAAAATGTTGGCAAGATGACCTATCCCCACGGAAAGTTCCAAGCCCAGGGGGAAAAAAACACCAGGTAAGAGCCAAAAGAAGACCGTTTAAACAAGATCCTGAGAGTCAGCCTGTACGTACGCATCCCCATGAGAGCGGCCGCGGAAACCTGGCCTGGCAGGCTCTAAGCAAGACGCGCTCGGGAACAGCTGATGAGCTCAGATATTCCACATGGGCTGAGCAATTCTGGGAATTAGGGGTCAGTCCCAGAAGGTGGTTTACGAGGCGTTTCTTGAATGTGGGCTTACAGCTGGCCATTCCGTCTGGGTGCTGCGAACAGCGGAGGGCAGAGGTGAAGCGCAGCTAACCTCGCTACTTTCACACGGGTCAAAGTAGACACAACTGTATATCTATCAACTCAACAAATTATGTTGAAGTATATTAAACACAAAACTAAATGAATGGAAGCAGGAAGCATTCTGTCAAAGACCAGAAGAGCTGGCATATTCCCATATAAGAGCTGCTATAAGGAAGTAACAAAGCAGATATTTTGTGACGCAAAATATGCTGGTATTGGTCAAAACAACATGTCATCCACTTCCCATTTGAAACACATATATACTTATTGTGGAATGTAGAGAAACTAATGCTGAAAAATATAGAAAAAGTAGTACTTGTTGAGCTTTGTGCAGAGCAAAATAGAAATGATAGAAAATGTGCTAACAATAGAAACCGTGGAGCCTGACCTTCAGAATGGTGTCCACCTCATCCTCATCAGACAGGTCTGCCACATTGACGTTGGTGGGATCGGCAGTGTCATCGACATCCTCCTCGCCAGTGAATGAAGTGAGCGTGCTGCCCAAGGTGCTGAGTCGCTTCCCGATGTTGGGATCCATGTGGACATCGATGCCACACATCTTCCAGAGCACGTTCAACGTCCAGGTCCCCGCACTGCTGCTCTCTGCGCGCGAAAGGCTGGGATCACAGATCGGTCTTCTAATCACAGAGGGATTCTACAGTACTGTGTGAAAGTCTTTGGCAGTTTAAGAAAATTATTTTTAAGTGATCTTCGTGTAGGGGTAAATTTGCAATATTAAATCTAAGTGTGTCAGCTCAGCAATTTCAACAACTCCCCCTAAAGTCCAACAAGATACCAGTAACTTATTGGAGAACAAATAAAATTCTTGTTCGTTCCATGAAGTTATACTGCACGAGAGTTTACTATCCCTATATTGCCACGCTTCCAAACGGTTATACGACAATTGTTCTGGACCCCGACTGATGTGTAACTTACTACAGTAAGTAATCTTTTTCAAAATTTTGCCCTCGGCCACAATCCTACATCTCGACCCTTGACCGGACAGTGCCCAGGAACGAGAGTTTGGGATCATTCAACTCCCAAAAGCTGCTGCTCAAAGAAACAGCACTTAACTGAGGTTTTTGGACAATTCCTATTTCTAAACCCCCCACCCCCAAGGAAGTCATTAAAATTCATCACACATAATGCATCACACATAAAGTCTCCTCCAGAAAGTCATCTATAAATATTCTGAGAACACTCAGGGTAGTAGACATAAGCCCCAAATGACCCAC
>JAODLD010000119.1:196934-210467 GCA_026781065.1 Mormyrops boulengeri
TCTGTGGGGCCCCCCCCCACTTCTGCACCCCCTCTGTGGGGGGTGGGGGGGGGGGGGGGGCGCGCACTTCCCAAAATAAAACAAAAAATTAAACAAAAACTCTAGTTGGTCAGCAGCAGTGAATGTGGTTAATCCTGCATGGCACTCAAAGCTCAGGACAAACAGCCAGTCTTATCAGACGCAGAAATAAATGCACCAAGAATCATGCTAACACTTAGATGTTTCATCCCTGAGGGCTTCATTTTCTATCCATTGTATATAAATGGAAATTTCCCTGGAGCAATTCAACCACAATACTCCAGGGTATTACAGCAATGTGTCTCTAAGCAACGAACCCAGTAACCTTCCGGTTTAAAGCCCATGTCCCATGACCACTATCTATCGCTATCCAATCTGGACAACAGTGCCAGGAATTGTTTTTGAAGTTTGAGTTAAATATTTTTTTCCAAAGCTTGATGGATAATCCATCATCTGATATAATTTGAACAAAAGTATAAACGTCAAGGTGTATCCAATAAGATTAAAAAAAACACATCATTATTCATTCAAAACAAAAGTATTCGGCGCATCGGAACTGGGCAAGCCCTGTAGCTGCCATTAACTGGGAAAAACATGATTTATCTAAACTAAAACAAAACAAAGTCATGTTATACACATACAAAAGGGATGTAAACAACCCATAAAATAACAGGATACTGCAGTTGTAAACGACTGTAATATGTTTATATTCGTCTGCAGCACAAAAGTTTCCAGTCGCTGAGACAACAAGGAGTATTCTTACATTTCCATTACGTTTCCACTCCCAAAATGTGAACACATTAAAAGGTCACTCTCTAAATAACCGAAATGCCTAAATGTACAGAATTCGCACCCCTGGACTGCCGCAAACAACATCACGATTTTCCAGCTTTCCTTTTTTGGTGCTGGGAGGACGACACTGGTTGCAATGATGCTTGTTTACCTACAAACAAACCTGCATATAAAAAGGGATGGGGACAGGCCTCAGCCACAGGGAAGGGGCCATTGTAGTCACGGGATGGGACCCAGGGAAGGCCTGGCACTCCCGAACAACACTGAAGCTTTGCACCCAACTCCACCAGTGTCCCTGTGATACTCATACGGTAAATCACTGTAAACTGTAGCAGGGATTTAACAAAACGGCTTTGACAGAACTGAGACTACTTAGAAATCTGATTAATCGCTGAAATCCAAATCAATTGAAAACAGCGGATAAAGCAATAAGTATCACACATAGGTAATCCCCCAACATTAAACAAACCGTGACTTTTGATTAATTTTTTTATGGCACACGTGTACAGCAGTGATTCATAAAATCGAATCGATATCGATCTCTCTCTCTCTCTCTCTCTCACACACACACACACACACACACACACACAAATGAGCCTGAAGGAATAAAGCAAAGCAGGGTGTTTGAATCCTGCAAATCATCATGTGCAATCAGAAATCAGATGGCGTGCATCCACATCCTGTAAATATCCCTGAGCACAACACATTTGAAGCACTGTTGGGACACGGCTGGCCTCGTGCACGGACCGGCTCCGGGGCTCCTAATAAGGGCCTAGTTTGGGAAGGAGGCCTGACCTCATGCCTTGTTGAACCATAAGACATTTTATAATTGGGCTACTGGGGGATGCGCATGGGTCATAGGCAGCTGGCCACGCCGTTCTTTGCAGGGAGACCCCACCCTCATCCTCTCCCCACCCTCCCTGCCAATCAGCCAGCATTACGACACAATGTACACAGGCCACCTATGTGCTGATGAAGGGGCACTTGAAAGTGCTACCTAGCCCATAAGAAAAGGACACTTTTAAGTTGGCATGATGGATGTGTCGCTACAGAGAGCCCCCAGTCCGCCTTTAATCCATGTGGGCGAATCACATTATGGAAGAAAGCACGGTCCGAGTCAGTGAACCAATCAGGATGCGGACAGAACAAATGGCCGCAAATGGCTGACAAATGGCAAAGCCAAGTGCGTGTCGTCTCCGACTGTGAGAGCGCGAGCTGCCCCCCTCCCGCTGTCCCCTCCCCCAGCGTTCGCGGCCACTTGGCCCCAGGCGAGAGTGCCGTTCTGGGCCCTTGTCTGTTTACAATTACTGCAGCCTGCCTTCTAATGAATCTTCCCCAACTGCTGCTGCCTGGCAGCCACCGCTGCGCAGGAACAAGGGAGCCATTAGTGAAGGAACGAAGGAAGGAAGGAAAAGAGAAAGCTAAGGGGGGGAGGCTTGGAGGCAGAAGAGAACAGCAGGTTTCAGCTAAATCCCCTCAAGGTCATCTGCTTCAGAGGCGGCTCTTGGTGGGCGGCTTGGGGGGTGGGGGGGCCTTCCTCCCTTCCAAATGCTGGAGTTATATGGCCAGCCAGGAGGAGAGTGGCTGGGACATCAGAAACGGTCCCCGAGGCGCAGACAGAGTCCCGCTAGCCTCCACGAGAGCTAATGGCCTGTGCAGAGGTCTGCCGACTTCCTGCTCCAACTGACATGCTGGACCTTCTCTCAAAATTCCGCTGCTCCAAAATCTGCAGAGAACGAGGCTACAGGCACGAGTTCAGAGAATTGGCGGAGACCCTCCTACGGAGCAATGGGTCGACTCTTCTGCAACTATAAAATCCCTCTGCTCGACCCAAAAAGCAGACAAAATAAAACATATACAGGCTCCCATCAGGGCACAAGATGTTACTGATGCAACATGTGGGATACAAGATGACTGCAGGGTGCATATAAACAGCAAACAGTGTACTGTCCCCCTTCATGAAGTTATACTGCTCAAGAGTTTACTGTCCCCATGCCGCCACGCTTCCAAATGGTTATATGACATTTGTTCAGGACCCCGACTGACGTGTAACTTATTAAGGTAAAAGTATTTCTGACATCTGACATTTCGCCCTAGGCCGCAAGCCTACCGCCGGAAAAGCCTGCTTCGTGGTTTACCGCTGTTCCTACAGCTCGACCCTTGACCGGACAGTGCCCGAGAACCAGAGTTCAGGATGATTCAACTCCCACAAGCTGCTGCCAAAAGCAAATAGCACTAAATTAAGGTTTTAGGACAATTCCTTTTTCTAACCCCCCCCCCCCCCACAGGAAGTCATTAAAATTCATCACACATAATGGATAAGTCTCCTCCATAAAGTCATCTATTAATTTTCTGAGACCCCTCAGGGTAGTACAGGAAAGGTCAAATTATCCCCAGATAAGGGATGGGGGGGCAACTGACCCTGGGATACAACATAGTTACGTGAAGAAAGGCCCCAAAACCCCACACACACGTCACATGGTACAAAGGGGACAGAGATAAATGGAGTCACCTCACATACGTTATGAACCACAGGTTCTCCGAAACAAAAACCCCAACATGTTTGGGACCGGAAGCGGTCTTTCCGGATGGGCGAACAATCTTCTCACTGGTGGGGAGATTGATTTCGGCTCTTTCACGAGGCCTAGCCGACACCGATGACTGGGCCCGTTTCAGAGTATACATTGGGATTCCTTTATGGGCCGCCTTGGCGCTGCCCGTGGCCCCCGGTGCACAATAGCTGTCTTGTTTGTCGCCGAGACAGAATCGCCCTTGTTCGAGGCGCTTCCCCCTCCTGACTCGAGGACCCAGTCCAGAGCGGTGGCCTTCCAAGCTGCCCCCGCCTAAATCCCAAAACTTACATCTAATCCACCTGTAAGCGGCTCTTAATGCGCCGCTGGGATGTTACAGTAGTGGGCTCCGCTGGGGTGTATTCACCGCCCCTCCCGCCCAGACAAAGAAAATTATGTTTAAATTATCATGTTGGTGTAAACCTGAGGAGGTTTGCGAACTGAAGTGGAGGTCATCGGTAAGATATCGCTAACTTTTGGGATAACAGAAGAATCAATACCCAGATAAATGGGTTTAAACATTTTCTTTGACTGCCTTTACACAGTACTGTACATCATAAGGCTCCTCCCACTTTCTTTATATCAATTCCGGATTAAATACATAAGCATTTTTCTCTTCTAAAAGGCCCTTATCTTAAAAGTAGAAAGCCAGGGCAAGACAGTTAGGTTTCCCTCACTTTGCTAATTCCTGATTTACTGACACTGCAACCAGTGGATGTATTTTAATGGCACCTCTGACCACTCCACCATTGCTCAACTCACCTGCTGATGCTTGGCCTGTGGTCCTTGAACATACTTCATAAGTACCATCTGGGACAACGCCTAAGAGGGAGTCAAGATCAAATTCAATCACTGCACTGTCAAAACCGGCAAGTACCAGTCCATCACGAAGCTTCAGAGAAGTGCTCACAGGCATTCATGATGACATCCCCCCTCTCTTGCGGCTTCCAGTCGTCCAAGGATATCTCAAAGCCCTCGGCAAATCGGAGGCAGAAGTTCTTGAAGTGGCCCTTGCTGACTAGTGACTCGGAGGAGCAGGCGGTGATGAGCGTGCTGTCGATGGTCAGCACCAGTGAAGAGCCAATGTCGGAATCCATGTCGGGGCTGGCCTATGGGAAGCAAAACGGACAAGAAATCTAGTCACGGTTATTCATTCACCTGATGCTTTAACCCAAAGTGACTTACAGTTCATGGAAAGACTACAATTTCTCTGCACTCCCTGGGATTCCCTGGGTGTTACTGCAATGCCCTACTATCTGAACTATAGGGTCTAACTAACGTGCCACCATTTCAACAGAGAAACACTGAAACGCTAATCTCCTTCACATGCCAAGCAACAACTTATAAACATATTAACATGAACATGGTATCATTCTCAGGACAAAGAGGCTTACAGGATTATCACTAACTGATAGTCATAACAGCCAATCTGGCCTCTGCACAGTACCTGGAGGCTGTTGGTGATGGGCAGGCATATTCCCAGGTCGTTGACGGTCAGCTGCAAGAACAGAGTACTAAAGGCCTGGGCAGAGGTCTGCTGGATGCCGGGCAGCTTGTCCACCACCTCCCTGGTGGCCATGTGGATGTCCTTGTTCAGCGCCAACCGTTGCTCATTCCAGTTGTCGTACGCGGCCTTGTAGTTCAGCCAGAAGAGCACAGCTGCCAACAGACCAGTCACAGACTGTGATTACAATTTTTCAGTTAACTACTACAGGCCCGAGGTCAAATGGGACCAAGTCTTACTGCGGCCATTCCTATTTTTGGCCAAGGAAAACAGCGTAGTCATTTCATGAATCATCTAACAGCACACTGAAATCTTTCAATCTCTGGAGGTAAGGAGAACATTTCTTACGATCGTTAAAAAGTAACCGTGTCAGGGCATGGAATGACTGGCATTCTGATTGACGTGCGTCCTCCCAGAGGCCATTTTCTCAGGTGACCGGGGAGGGGCGGGGGGGGGGATGAGGCTGACCTCGGTCAAAGGCGATTGGTTGGGCGAACACAGTGGGCCGATTGAGAGTGATGAGTACAGCCTCTTTGTCCACAGAACCGCTAATTTCTCCCTGGAGGGCGTTCCGAAGGCCGATGCGCGTCCGGAAGTATGCCACCTGGTGAAAGTCGGAGCTGGCCTCCTCGTACACCTACACACACACAGCATGGATGGATGGATGGATGGATGGATG
Source organism: Mormyrops boulengeri (assembly GCA_026781065.1). Taxonomy (NCBI): domain Eukaryota; kingdom Metazoa; phylum Chordata; class Actinopteri; order Osteoglossiformes; family Mormyridae; genus Mormyrops; species Mormyrops boulengeri. Next base: position 202,498 of record JAODLD010000119.1, read on the forward strand.
GATGGATGACTTTATTGATATCAAAGAAAATTTTGCAACAAGACCCACCTCTTTCTGCCCACCACTGACAAAGACCACAAAAAGGCTACTGATCAACAGAAATCTAGAACACCTACCTAATCTAGCAAAGTAAATTCTGGCCTGAACGTAAACATTCTTTTGGGACTGATCTATACCATGCAGAATTTCTATGCTTACCTGGTGCTTGACAATCTGGCCCAAGGCCAGATTCAGGTCCACCTGGCACTTCCCAAAAAGCTTAAGATAGCTGCTGCTTCCAGGCCTGGCCTTGTTCTGAATCCGATTGGAGAGCCTCAGCTCAATCAGGCCTGTCTCCAGTCGCACGGCCTGCATGGATGGTGTGGTCGCTGTCACCTGGATGCCCTGCGTTTACAGGACAGAGTGTTGAATGTCACCACCCAGTCCTGCTAGTGGACTAACAGTGAGAGCCCCTGGGTCACCGCCTACCCAGTTTTCATTGGCTATTAGTGAAGTCCATTTCAGAACAGAGAAACATGGAACCCAAATATATAAGGCAACAGTTATTGAAAAGGAGAGAGCTAGTAATATAACTGATAGTTAACAGCAGAATCACATGCATATACATGAAAGCTACATTTAAAACTATATTTAAAAACTACTGTTACAACATTTATCAAGTGGGTAAAATAAAAAATTCTAAATATCTGAGGCAGGGAAAAAAACCAGATTCGACATAAATAGATGGAAATACATTTGATAGATAAAGACTGTATTTTGGAGCCATTATATTCAGCACACAAGTCACACAGATATATATAAAAAAAGTAAATTCTGTAACGCTTTTCTGGCCCACAGGACTGAGTTCACAATATAGATAAATGAAAAGTGGTAACAGGAAAGCAAAGTAATACTGACTGAGGGTATTTGCATTGCTCAACGGAAAACATCTAAAAAATGAAGAGAGTTTTGCTAGAAGAACATAAGGCCTGGGTCAAACTAGCAAACAGCCAGGTATGTTCACGTATAGCCAGCCAGTGCCAGATCAGCACCCAGAGACTTCCCGGTGAGGCATTCTAAGGCTCGCATTACACAGACACGCAGAATGTTTCACAGTGTGGTCAGTGTGACTCATAAAATGGGGAAGTTTTTGGCCATCATGAGAATCATCTCAAAACACGAGCCATTAGGAAAAAAGAGAAAGTCACCCTTGTACTTCCACGTACACAAGTCAAACTGTTCAAAATGAAATTCTGGAGGTGCTAGCAGAGATAGTGGGGGTTGATACTGGCCAAGAAATCACAAAAAATTTGGTGGTTGACTATTTCGTTGTGATGTCTTAATGTTCATGTCTTAAAATACAAATGATATTATTTATATACTTTATGTCTAAATATTTCCCTATGTCTGAATATCTGTCAAAATAATTTTCAAAAATTTCCCAATAGAATCATTGAATCAAATCGAATTTAATTTAAAATCACATTCTCTTACTTTCTTATTTGCGCATTGACCGACATTTTCCGTGACATAGAGATAAGAACGGCAAGAGACACACCAATGGTATGTAACTGACTACCATGTAATGTCAAAGAAACACACATAGACCCCACTGTGATTTTCTTCTGAGATCAAATTTTACTGTTACCTAGGTGGACTTAAGACTTTACATACACAAGCGCCAGGTATCTGGCAAAAAACCGTTCCACAGGCACAGTGAGGTATGTATCAGACCTAGGGCTGGACCTAGTGATCATTTTTGTATAAAAATAGAAAATATATATTTTCCTATAACTTTTCTGTATAAACACACAAACAGTAGGACTTATACCCATAAGTATTGTGACATAAAGTAACTTCTTCTGTCGGTGGAGCCAAGATATCAGCAGTATTACCATATACAGAAATGGGTGCAATGTGTACCTTAAATTTAAGGTTGACAGAATAGAGCAGAATCTTGGGTTTGTCTCCATCTGTTGAGATGTCAGGCTCATTCCAGAGCGGGATAGGCTGTTCTCCACCTGAGAGACCAGACACAAGTCAGCCTCGCACACCAGGAACTCCTCCCCCCAGACAGAGAACACACGACAATGATATTCATCTGCTCCAATTCGAACCTGAGACTTTCTGTATGACTTCGTTCACTTCCTTCATGAAGACTTTCTGGAGGAACACTAGGTGGTTCAGCAGATCTGTGGTCAGGCTGTGCTCAAAAGAGCCAATCTGCAAATGGAAAGTGTCCAATTAACTGACACTGAGACACAGGGAACACGGGAGAAAAAGAATAGCTGTGTGCTTGGTGTACCTCTGCAATGCAGCAAAGGTAGTTGCCCTGAAGGTATCCCTGCTTGTTGGGGATGTCGTCAGATGCCCAAGCCTGGTCTGAGTGGCTATCAGGCTCCTCCATGATGTACTCGCCGGACATGGTGATGGGGGGCAAGGCCAGGGTGGCACTGGGGGCTGCCGTGGACATATCTACAGGGGACACCTTGGACGTGAAATGCAGCTTGTGGTTGGGCAGTTCGAAAGTAAACCTCGTCTGAGCCCCTGTTGAGATTAGAGAAAGGAGAGAAAAGCTGGGCATCACATTGACCTACCAAGAGGATTAACATGACATTGACAACAGAAAGAGCACGACCTTATCAACACACCTATATAAAGCCTGTATCAACACTAGAGAGCTGCGGAGTTGCACTTAGATACATAAACTGTGGATTTTGATGAGAGGCCCCAAGAGAGACCCACAAGGACCTACCAGTCATCCCATGGCTCTTCATGGGTCCCATCTTGTACTCGGCCTTGAGCGACGGTAACAGCGCGGCGCCGATACTGAGGCCGTCCAAGGTGGCACTAAACTTGAGCACGATGGGCTTTTTCTCCAGCCCTTCGGGCAGCTGGGGGAACTCAGTGGCCTCCACTGGGGTCTGGCTGGCGCTGGAGGACGTCTTTTCCGAGGCCTGGGGGGTGGAAGTGTCCTCCCGGTTGGATGAAGGCCTTCCGGTATAAGACGGAATTAATTACTTACTTAATTGCTTGATTAATAAGCAGTATGAAACTTGATACTCAAATGTTTTAAAAACTATTAACACAGGTTATGTTAGATATGACAAGTTATGCGCGAAACAGCTTAAGGCATAACACAGACTGATTCAAGTGCATAACGGTCCCACTCACGCTGTAGAGGGCTGGCGAATCAGGTCAGAAATCTGCTTGGAGAGCTGATGAGAGCTGCGGACCATCATGCTGTGCAGAGTGGCGGGGTGCTGCGGGATGTCGATGAAGATGGCGCCCACGCGCCAGACGGCTGCGTTGTTGGTCTTCAGGCCGCGCTGGGCGCTATATAGTGCCTGCGACTTGGCGATGTTGCATTTAACCACCATTCTGGGAGAGGGGAGCGAGGCGTCAAAGATGAGAGGTGACCAACGCGAGCCTTGGCAGCTCCATGTTACTCTGACAGCCTGCTAAGCGTGCTGGTTAGCCATAAACATGACTGCTGAACCACAGACCAAGTCCAATGCTGCTGACATTCGCACAGAACAATCATGTGGCAGAAAATTACAAAACAAGCAGTGGATGTTCCCTGGGTCCTAAAGCGTCATGGAGTGATAAGGAAGCTCAGAAGAAGCAAATCACACTGGGATGGTTTAAAATAGGAGAAACTTTAAGGAATGGGGCTCAGCAAATGGCATATGGGGGTAAGTCACTGAACAAAGTTTCTGCTGACCCCTGAACATTGTAAAGAATTTTCTTCAGAAGATTAACCGACAACAGATTAAGATTAATCATGCTATTATGGTAATGCCATAATCAGAAGCTAGCATGGGAAGGCAAATGGAAGACACGTAACGTCAAGTACGTTACGACATTAAGGTTAATGGTGATGGGATGGAAGCATATTGAACCTAAGCACCTCATCGTACGCAAACATCTAAACACACTCTGACGTGACAGCGTGGTCGTGAGGAGTGTGCACATACAGGAATTCCTGTTTGCCCATGCACGTGGGAGACGTGGGGAAATCCTCCAGTCTTTCCCGCCAGATGGCAGAGGAAAGGCGGGAAGAGGGAGGGAGTTAAACATAAAGGGAGTGAAAGTGAGGACTGAGCAGGGATGCTGGGGCATCACCACATGACGTCTACTGGCCAATCACATTTTCCGGTCGGCTTTTTAAATACAAATATGCAAACTGTTTAGAAATATCAAGTTTCTTTTTAAGAATAGGTCACGTGCTCAACTCATTATGCTTATTATATACTTTTCACAATCTGGCTTTGTTTACTGGGCAATTTGGACATAGAGATAATTATATTATACTATACTTTTACTACACTATACTCATTAAGAAAACAGTGACAAAGATGGAAATGCAATACATGGCATAAGGCAAAAAAGGTAATCAAAAGCATGACAGCACAAAAACCAAAAGTCCATGCGAAGACAGTGAAGAAAGTCAAGGGAAAAACGAAGTACTCACTGAACATTGGGGGTGATCCCCTCCAGCAGAACTATGTTAACTCCCCCTATGTGGGCTGTAGCAGAGGTCTCAGTCATCTTCTGGTGCAGCATGTCTGCACAAAGAGACACCACACCGAGTCAAGTGGGTGTTATGTGCGAGTGGATGCCTTACATATTCAGGGTACGCTATACTCCCTTTGTGAAAAAGGACAGAACACGTCAATTCAATCTTTAGGAACATATCAAATCAATTACCCGACTGATCCAGAGTGAAAGACTAACAGTATGGATATCTTAGGGTGCAACCTGGATGATGGGATAGGAGGACACTCACACACAGCATGCTTTAAAATAGAGGGCAGAAACACAGATTATTATGGGGGGAGACATACCAATTGTAAGCTGTGAACCAATACAAGGTATAGATGGGAACGAACAGGGAATAAAGTGGTTTCTTCAAATGAAAACCATTTTCATGGAAAGATTAGGCTGTGTTCTCTATTCAGGGTAGAAGGTGCAGAGCTCACCCTTCATCTTCTCCTTCAGCATGAAGCTGCCATGAACCTTCTTGAGCTCTGTCTGCATGGTGAGCCCGCCGATGTCAGCCTCCAGGTGGACACGGTTGACCATTCCCACGCCGAACAAGACGAAAGTCACGTGCTGCGCGTCCGTGCTACCCAGGCTACGGCTCCGGCTCAGTCTGGGAGCTGTCGGGGCCTCCTTCTCGTTCTCAAAGACCACCCGACACGCGTGTTCAGATGTGCTCCAGCCACCTTCTGTGGAAGGATGCAAAAGAGCCGGTTCATCACGTAACCTAAAAATTCAAGGAAAGACAAACGGTATCTTTGGAGGATCCTTGCAGAGGACAGGTGAAAGTCCTACCTGTGAGGTCATTCCCAAGACAGGCTCTCTCCAGGATTCCTCTGGGATCCGAGATTAGGGAGTAGAAGTTCAGTAGCTTGTACATGTCTTGCCAGCACTTGGCGGACAGCTCACTCTGTTCCGAGTCCGAATCGTCCATCTGGATGGTGGTGTGGTCAGTGCCGTCCCGAGAACCCTTTCGGGAGTGTCTGGAAGTCCTACGGTCAGTACGGCCCGGCGTACCCCTGTTCCGAACTTCCTTCCTGGATGGGAGGGTGTCCGAGCCCGAAGGCCGCTTCCCTCGTTGGCTGTTGGTGCGGCGTGGTCCACCGGCGCTGCTACGGGAGCCACGGCTGCTACGGAAACTGGTGGCGGCGCCATGGGGCTTGTAGGTGGGCGTGGGCGAGGCCGAGCCGGCCGTGTAGCGGTTCAACTTGATGTCGGTGTGCGTGGCCTTGATGTCGTCGATCATGGTACTGAACTGGTGCACGAGGCGCACTAGGGCCATGTCCACGTGCTGGCTGATGGACTGGCAGGAGATGGTGAAGTTGCAATGGAATGTGTTGGAGTGACGCCGGTTGAGGTCGTGGAAGGACAGGGCGTTGGCGGAGCTCTGGGGCGTCATCACGCACTTCTCCATAACCACGGCGTCCAGGCTGAAAGTCTCGATCTTCAGGGCAGGCTTGAGCTCCAGAGATGGATTCTGCACAGTACCCTGCCTGAAAATCAAACTCTTATTTATTACATCTTACATCACGTTTGCTTCACTCTCAAGCAGATCAAACTGCAACATGATTAGTGACCGACTCTAAAGTCATGCTGGCAGGCGGCTGATTAGTGAGCCACGGGAGAATCCCACCATCTCAGTTTCTTGTTCCTGCGCTCTTTAGAAGTGTCGGAGTCCACGATGTCTGCTCGCAGCCGCTCCAGGGCCCCCGAAAGGGACAGGTGTTCACCGAAGTACATTCTGTAGCTTAGAGGGGTCGTGTCCTGAGGCTGGATACCAGTGTGGCTCAACAAGGGCTTGAAAACAACCTGAGGAGAAAACTGGGATATTACTAACACAGCAAGACCAAGCGCAGGAAATGCGGATTCTCCTGGAGGACTGCTATGCAACCAAACTGGACCAAAACCTTAAGTACAGAACAAGTCATTCCTCCGCTTTCTGCCCCATGGACCAGGGGGGCTATATATTAAAGGACACCAAAGCATAACAGTGCAAAGATGCTCAGTCAGACGAGAGAGAGCTGTGCGAGGAATCGCCGAGAAGCGGGGCCCACCTGGGCATCAGCCAGCTGCACGGCCACTGGGCACTGCTGGGTCTCCTCCACGTCTGTCAGGTCCTCCTGACTGCTGCTCCCCAGCGATGGGTTGCTGTCCAGCGTGTTCTGATCACTGGAGAGCACGCCGTTGACGTCCGACACTGACGGGATGGTCTGGAGGTTCTGCGCCGCTCCTGGGAAGCAGCAGAAAGGTTTAATCAAGGGGTTTCATGAGATTATCTTTGATTTTTGTGTTTAGGCTCTCTGCAGGTACCGAGCAGAACAAACAGAGCTAGACTGGTACTAAGTTTATGAGTAATGTAATGTTTGGGTTGGAGCAATTAGAAAAATGACCTAGTCAAGGACTGCAATCCAGCAACAACTCTTTTACACCGATCTAAAATCAGTCCAGATGAAAACTCGCACAGTCAATTCACCTGACAGACAGACCATTCATATCAGTAACTATCTTCATTCCTCCAACGCAGACCCATCCACCAGAGAATTATTTTAAGATGAGGGAGGGGGCATAAGAGGGTCCACAATTTATGCAGAGGGATCAACCTTATTAGCCAATAATATGGTCTGAATTGCTAATTGACAGAGGAGGGAGAACTCTGGGGGCCAATCAGCTTTCAGCTGGGGCGAGTACCCATGTGGTTGCGCCCCCGGTATACACCTCTGACGCTTATGCTCACCCGGTTGCAGCCTACCATGCTGGGGCCGGTTCATAGCGGGATCCTCAACTGAGGCAGCCCCCCGGTTTCCCACGGCGCTGGACATCCAGTCGTAGAAGCTGACCGAAAAGGGTTCTGACAGCACGGGGTTCTCCGTCTGCGTGTCCAAGCCCAGGCTGTTGCCTGTGGGGTAGCCCTTATATTAAAAAGCTCACTTGCAGAAAACGTGTCTTTTTTTAATAGAAAAATGCTAAAGCTAAAATCTACAATACAGAATGGACCAGGTATTACTGTGAATGAAAGCAAAAGAAAATAGCCTCTGTGGCAGTTTCACAGACCTGTGAAAAGCTGCGTATAATCGCATAAACACAATATTTTCAGCTTATATTCAGACTCGCACACGTTAAACAGGGGCCAGCTGGTCTCACAATTATTCAGCATTTCTCAGGTGTGGCACCTGCTTTTGTGATGTCACACAAGACACTGCTTTACCCCAATATTTGCCTCACTGTGATTAGTAAATAGCATTTAATAATGGATAGCATTTACTAATTTACTTGAGTTTTTTGAGGAAGCTACAAGAGAAATTGATCACAAAAAGGCCTAAGATGTGATCTACTTAGATTTCCAGAAGGCCTTTGATGTTGTCCCACACAAATGGCTCTTGCTTAAGCTCAAAGCTGCAGGGATTTTAGGATCTGTAGCAGCTTGGATCGAAAACTGGTTAACTGACAGG
>JAODLD010000119.1:210567-220944 GCA_026781065.1 Mormyrops boulengeri
ATTAGTTAGGTTCTCCCCAAACGAGCTTGATGGGCCGAATGGCCTCCTCTCGTTTGTAAACTTCTTATGTTCTTATGGATGCACAGAACAAACATCACAGAGCAATTCTGAAGTTGCTCATAAATGTCTCCATGAACACAGTGCAGAACAGTTTGTATGAGTAATGAGCTCTAAACTGTCTTAGACATTTCAGTATTCAAAGAACATAAGAAATAAATTACACACAACAGGCTGGAATGACATCAAGGGGTCAGGTTCCACTTCTCATTTTCAGTTTGAAACCGCTGTTATAGTTCAAAGTCCACACAGTACTTTCCCTCTCAAATGGTCCAGTTTAATTACACGCTAAACATATTACTGACATCCTAGAGATTAAAGTTCTGCAGTACGGTACATTGTGTTATTCTGTTCTGAACATACGGAGATCACCAAATAGCTGGTCTTCAATAAACAACAATCATTAATTGTAGCTTTGGTTTATTTGTTCAAGTTTCACAAACATTTTAGCCCTCATTCTACAGCTACACTGAGCAAGCGTGCAGCATGAATCTCTCAGAGGCTGTTCCAGATACCTCTGGGAATCTGCGGACCTAACTGTAGCAATTACTTTTTTCCCCAAATGAAAATTATTTAAATGACTACAATGCATCAGACATTGTTAATTCCCATTAATTTTTTGCATTTATGATTAGTAGTAACATTAAATGCAGTTACACCACCTGTCTTTTCCAGCTCATTAAACAGACATCCGCACAAAAGTTTGTACATATAATTCTAAAAACAAAGTTTTACCATATTACAGTATTTTTATGGTTTTCCATGGGATGTTCCACCTGACAAAGAAGCCTGACCATGAGCTGAAAATCATCGTTTTTGTTAATATTTAGTAGGATCTCCTAACTTGTTCACTGCACCACCAAGACCACTTGGGGTCTTTTGTTTTGACACAACATCCGTTCCACGGTTTTGTAAAATAGCTTTTTTTTTTCCTCACATTTGAGATGTGTCAATTTGTAGACAAATCTTTTTCAGTTATATTAATAATTTTAAAACCACCAGTGTTTTGCAACGTTTTATGAGTTTAAAGGTTTCAAACATACCTAACAAATTACATTTTTAAATTACTTAAATACCAATTTTAATGGTTTTCTGACTCATTTATTCAGACGGTTCCACCACCTGAGATTTTGAGATTCAAATAATATACAATTTTGACTTGTATGTACTGAAAAATATATTCATATTAAAGGAGTTTTCAAACAATGTTGCTATGTATATATTAAAGAATGAAACATTTAAAAAATAATAATAATGCAAATATGCATGTTATGTCATTCACCCATATACACCCCCACCCACGCTTCTGCATACCTGTGCGTGTCAGTGAGCTGCTCTCGCCTGCGGCTCCACCCCCACGCTGTGGCACGCCCTCCAGCAGGCTGTGCATACTGGGTAAGCTGTCCGTTAGGTAGCTGAACAGGCCCTCCTTGCGGGGGCTCTCGCTGCCCGCTGCTGGTGCCCCCACCTGGCTGGTGTGGGCCGGCGATTCGGCCGCCGTGTCCCCACTGATGTAGTTCAGGGACTGGTAGGGGTGGGACCCCTGCAGAGAGGCCAGGAGTCAGCATTTAGGGGTCACAGTTCATGAACACCATGCTCATCCTCACGTCTCACACTTACCAGGCCCAGAGAACCTACAGGGTGCTTTACATTATTAAACAACTAACATCTACATAAATACATCTTGATGAATTACAGAACCATTGGAAGGACCTGAATGGAGGTTCAGAGTGAATAATGTGGCTGGATCTGAACTTGACATTAGCTTGAAAAGGACTAGAAGCAATAAATTGCTTATAATGTGAAATATCTCATTACCAAGCCTGTTAGGGTGACAATATGCAGGGCAACCTTTTGAGCAATGTTGTTGATCAATGATACTCAGACACTCTCCATTGATACTGGGCCACAAATTTCTATTTGAAAACCTTCGATCGACAGTGATCGACTTTTCGCAGTCATCCAGAGTTGCCCCGTGTATCATCATCTTTAGAGTAATGCTGTTTTCGTAAAAGGTGAAGGTCCCACACTCCCTGCGTAAACCCCCCCCCCCCCCCCAACACACCCTCAACTTGAGAGCAGTATGGCGGTGTGTCCTGGAGATCTTCTTCATGAGCTCCGAGCCGCTGACGTGAGCGGGGGCACCCGCCACCTGGGAGGGCCGGGGACTGGTGGTCTCCAGCAACGTGATGTGCTCGCCCGTGGGGGCTAGAAACGAAAAAGAGAGAGGAAGAGAGGGAGAGAAGGTGGGGGTGGAGAAAGGAGAAGTGGAGGCACAGAGCTCAGCACATCATGCACAGGATACAACAGCCTACAGCACAGCGATTAAAACTATTAACCCAGACACTGCTGCAGACTGGGCGTGGAGGCTGCAGAACCTCCTCCACACCAGTAAGGCTTACAGCCAGCTTCTTCATTCTGTCTGTCCCCTCCCAGCCTAATAACTCCAGGCACATAATTCTGCATCCAAAGTTATTCATTTATTGTACAGGTTGCTTCCATATCAAACTTCCATACCAGGTTTGCAGAATCTTTCCCCATCAATCTGGTGGTTTACTGTATCTCTATCTAAATGTCTTAAAATGTGATGTTTATGTCTACATTGTGTTTATATGTGTCAGTAGTAACCCTGTATTTATTATTTACTTATTACTCATTTTTTTCAATGACCAACCACCAACAATGTAGCTGACAACACAAGATACTTTGATGCTGACTCCCAACCTGCATCAAATTCCAAGTCGGCACCGTCGGCGCTGGTATCGCTTTGCGGGCGTGCTCCACTGCCTGGGTCCGGGGCCTGGCAGGGAGGTTCCTCCGCAGCCTTCTCAGGCATGTGTGTGGAACGCATCAAGCGGATGGCCTTGAAGCCCTGTGTCACTACGATGAACTTCATCCACTGCCGGGCCAAGGCCACCAGGCCCTTCTTCAGGGTCACCAGGGCAGGCCGTTCCTCACTCTGCCAGTAGGGGGCGTAAAGGGTGACATAGAAAATCCCCAGCTTAGCCATGAAGCACCTGCAGTTACTGAGGCAAGACTTCAGGTATAATTACCTGGCTTTCTTCATTAAGGAAACCTCCTAGCTAGCTGACCACACCTCAAAAGGAAGAGGCCCAGTGAAGCCTCACCATGATGGCGTCCTCGATGACGCCGTAGTCGGCCTGCTGTAGGTAGCGGTGGAGGATGCTGCAGAGGAGGCAGGAGGGGTCATCGTGCAGGTAGCGTGAACGCTTGGTCACCCGGGTGAACTTGCTGCGGAATGGGATGTGAATGGACTTCTTCTATAGAGGGAAGAATACAAGAGGGAAAGAAAGAGTCAGATACAAAGCAAGAAAGAAAGAGAGAACAAAAAACTAAGACAAACAGACGGACAGAAAGAAAGACAACCAAAAAGACCAAGACAAAGGCAGACAGACTGACAGAACGACAAAAGAAAAAGAAAGAAAGAAGAGTGAACATTTATGCTGGAGGACCCTCAAACCCTCTATACTAGAGAACAATAATGTGGGATATTATAAAAAATAAAAATAATAATAAAAACACACACACACACACACACACACCCTCTGAACACATGAGAGTCATGAGTGTGACAATTACAGGACGCTGAAGCAGCTGTATTATTTTAATACGACCTGCCTTTCTAACAAGCTCTGGATTCCTTTGGATTGGAAGCTCGTTTCCCTCAGTACCCTGGACAAATATCACTCTGCTCAAACTGACTGTGAAATTTAAGGAGGACATAAAGGAGCGAAGCCTTGATCGGTCCCTTAATTTAATCAAAGGGCAAGAGCAGAACATTCTGATGCTTTCATGCCTAATCTATTTATATTAATCCTTTCTTGCATTATTTTCTCCATGAAATAACCTTAAAGCACCAAGAATAATATAAAGTATTAACTAAAGGCAAAACTTTCCTTTTGACTTTATTGAAATTCATATTGTGACGAGGACCACAGCTCAAGCATGGACACACATAATGCAAAGACAGAAGGGACCAATCACAGGCCGGGATCTGCTATGAGTCCATGCGGTCAGCCAATGGGCCTCTGACCTCCAGGGCCTCGCTCATGATGCAGGCCATGATGGCGCAGATACGCAGGGTCTCCACCGTGTCCAGGGAGCTCAGGGAGGATTTCAGCTGGTCCATGGGTACCAGCCACGCGCCGATGGCCGGAGTCGCCGTGCTCAGGAGATTCAGCTGCCTGGTGGCAAGATGAACGGGATTAATCCTCTCCGACAAGAAACAAAGGCTTGAAAAGAGGCAAAGAGGTTCCAATAATCACCCACAGCTCCTGCGCACGGACGCACCTGCACGCGGCTTGGGTGGGAGAGCGCACGTTGGTGGGCGCAGCGAAGCTGAACCAGACCTCCTTGATGCTGAGCTTCATGCTGCTGGAATCAGGAGGTGGGGGCATCAGCGGGAGGTTCTTCAGATTATCAGACTCCACCCCTTCGTCCTGCAGGTGAGGGACACACAGGGTCAGAAATGCATTTTTCTCCAAAGCAGGAATGTGTAAACAGCACAGCCCAGAGAGTGACAGGCCATAAGCATGATACTGTCATAGGCACCGGAGATCAATAACTGCCCAGGCAAACAAACAATTTAAAGAAGTCTTCAGATCCACTAATTTAGCAGAGCTGTAATGTCTGTTTTTCATTGCCCCTGGCTCCTACTTCATTCCTTCACTATTTTTTTATTGTTTTACTGCCTGCTTGATCTAATTGCAATTTTAGTCTTTTATTGTCATTTCTGTCTTCTTTATTTTTAATTTTACTGTGTTGCAGAAATGCACATTACAAATAAAATACACACACACACACACACACAAGCATGTATGTGTGTATATATACACAGCGCCGTCCACAATTATTGGCACCCCTTGTAATGATTTGTAAAAAGGGTTAGGAGAAATCTACCTTTCAGTGAAGTAGCTTCATCTCACACTGAAAAAATAGAAGAATCCAACCTTTCTTTGAAAAAAAATTATTAAAAGAAAAACAAATCCTTCTTCAAGAAATAAATATTGTCAATAAAAACACATGTGCCACGATTATTGGCACCTCTGGGAATTATAGCGAACATAATGTAACTGAAGCATGTTTCTCCTACATCTTTGAGTTGACTGGAGTGAAAAGGAACCTTCAAGCTGTCATCCATGACTTCCTGATTAACTGGGGTACAGACCTGAGGTGACACAGACCCCAAATTCCCTTAGTCATCCATCAACATGGGAAAGATAAGAGAACATACAAACGAAATGATGGAGAAGTGTGTTGCCCTTCATAATTCAGGGAATGAGTATGGAAAAAAAAGCTACTTCACTGAAAGATAGATTTTTTCTAACTGTTTACAAATCTTTACAAGGGGTGCCAATAATTGTGGAGGGTGCTGTATTTATACTATTGTTGTTCATGATGTTGTTAACAAATAAACAATATGGAAATCCCTCAGGAAATCCCTGGAGAGTCTCTCGGGTGTCCCTCGGGAAATCCCTCGAGTGTCTCTCGGGTGTCCCTCGGGAAATCCCTTGGGTGTCCCTCTGACCTGTTCATCCGAGTCGGACTTTTTACTCTCGGAGCTGAGGCTGGAGCCGGCCGTGGGATCTTGGCCCAGGTGGTCTTCCGACACGTCAGTGCTGTAGCCGCTGCCTGTCTTCGAGCAGGAGGAGCCATTGGACTTGGGGCCTGTTCCCCCGTCCTCCTTACCCATCACGCCCATAGGGCTGAAGAGCATGGCGCCGGACTGCCGCCCACCTGCACGTGGGCACGGGAGACTTATTGCCAAGCCTCAACACTTAAAGAGGTGAGCACCCAGTGTTTCAGCCAAAAGCCAAGATCAATTCACACGACATGGAGAATCTGGCTAATGCACACAGAATGAATCATTTCAATACAATCATTCTTCTGCAGAGCTACTCCACCACAGAAAGTGTTCAATAATATCTCTACTAGAGAGCGCTACAGAGAAAGCTTCCAGAATTAGGGAGACTGGGAACAGTATTTGAGGTCAGTTATTCGAAATGATACAGTAATATTCCTGCACTTACATTTCCCCAAGAGTTACTTATGTGCGACTTTACTTTGAAAGAAAGGAAATCTTTTTTCCCTCGTGTCATTATTCTGAATTTTATTTAGAAACTGTCCCTGTTCCACAGTGTCCGCGGTATCCAGTCAAGCAAACATCAAATCACTGAGTATCACAAGCTTGAAAATGAGTTCGAATTACTCGAATAATTTTGTCTACAGAGACTGGACATGTCTGAAAGTCCCCTCAGGCCCATCTGAGGAACAGGCGGGAACACTGGAGCGAATAGCAATCAGGAGGCGGTTTTACGAGGGCATAACAGATGCAGACGTTCCATAACATTACGGAACGCGCATTTTTATAAAGTCAGTGTTTGCCATAGGCCGCGCCGCGCTACGACACCATCCAGGCGGCGGGAGTGCGTCTGTTTGAGGGAGAGATCTCAGCTTCAGCAGCAAGCTCCTCCCGCTTTCGGCTCTCACCCTTGACGGTGAGGTTCTCCATGCCACACTCGAACATGATCCAACCCCACTTCTCCGGACTGGAAGCGCAGCGGGTCGCGTCGGCGGAACCCAGGTGTTCCGTCTCATCTATGAAGCTGAACTCGTCCGGCTCCTCCATGCTGAAGAGCACCTTGGACTTCTCAAAGGGGATGGCCGTGATGGTGCAGGCGCTCAGGTCTGGCGAAAACAGCAAGTTCTGGTCACCGACAAGCCATGGGCGCACTCATACACTGCACGCAGTATTACACAGCAACTCATTTTTGCAATAGTAAAAATCCAGTGTTGGACAAATGCCATTGCTAATTCATTATTAAAAATTCTTTTATTTCTTGACTATTCCAATATTATTTTTTTCCAGGATGTTGTGTTTGTGTGCCGTGTCCCTTTTAATTTGAGCGCACCATGTTTACTTGCTTGCACTGTCCAGGCGTGGACTGGCCATCGGAAAGTTCTGGTATTTTCCCGGTCTATCTTCCCCATCCCCAGCATTATATAGCCTATAAACCCACGGTGCTCAACCTATCGATCATCATTATGAAAAATACCAAAATGAACCCCCAACCCCCACCAGTCAGCAGGACGATATCTAATCGGGGTGCCTTAACAGCAAATTGCTGGCTGTTTTTTGTTGCCAGTTCGCCCCTGGTACAGTCTTTGTTTTGCACTATATGTACTCGTGTCTGGGCTCTATGTCTGTAAAGACCATACCAGACTGAACCAAAGAAGCCCATTGTTCTGCTGTCAGCATGACAACACTTATTCGCGGCTGTCTGACCTGGGGAATCAAGGCCGCGCAGCTGCCCGTGTACGCGATGCACATTGAGCCTGGCCGCCATCTCCTTGCCCTTTTCCACGCTGACGTTAGAGCGCAGCGACCCGGACGTCTGCGGCTGCATGTTGGCGGCCGAGGCATAGCGGTCAAATCCAAAAGAAGGGCGGCCGTGTTCCGTCCCAGTGGCCCCTTCCTCCATGATGCCCCTGGGGGGGGAAAGGGCGGGGTCAGCAAGAGGTTCATGGAAGGGCGACGTCAGTACGTGGCCGAGGCGGGCGTACCGGTTCATGCGAAGCTGTGTGGCGATGCGGTCAAAGCAGAGGGCCACCAGGGACACTTGCGTGACCCTCTTGCTGCTGCTGGACGGGAAGGTCTCCTCCACAGAGGCTTGGAGCAGACACAGGTTCACCTGCGAGAAGCAGAGCACCAAAGCAGCAGTTTGCCTTAGAAAGGGTTCAACGTAGGACTACAAGAATGATTCCTGGTCTTAGAGGAATGTCATATAAGGAGAAATTAGCTGAGCTGACTCTCTTCAGCGTAAAGCGAAGGAGAATAATGGGGGACATGATCCAGGTATATAATGGTGCGTTCCATTTGCCCTCGGGACTCGGATTCTGAGTTTTGAAGCCGGAAGTGACGACATGCGCGCTCCCGTTTCTCAGAGATCCAAGAAATATCTTGGAGCAGCACAGAGAATCCAGAGTTCAGAATCCAAGATGGCTGCACCCTTTATTAACACAAGTGAAATTTGTAGTTTATACCGTTTAAACACTATTTCTCATTTGTGGCTCATTAAATCAGTCACACACTATACCGTCCAACTTATCCGTGGATGTGTTGCTATGGAGTTTTATATGTAAAGCACCGCGCATAATGTTATCAACTGATATTGCTAACAATGGCTAACAATTAACTGGGCTAGAATTGGATTTCATGATCATCGGATTATTTGTCGGATTTAAGGTAGTTTGGGCTAATTGTAAGTGAACAAAGATAAAGGCCATTTAGACTGAGGTACCTTAAATCCGACAAGTTGTCCGGCTAAGTAAAAAAAATCTTGCTTTTTGATATGGGTCCATATCGCTACTTCTGTGGCGAATGGAACGCATCCGTTTTTCCCGAGTCTTTAGCGGATTTGACGTAATCTCGGCAACCGAAACTTGGATACAAAGGCAAATGGAACGCACCATAAGATTCTAACAGGTCTGGATGCTGTTCAGCCAAATGGCTATTTCAATATTAGTTTAAATGCTAGAACTCGTGGCCATAGGTGGAAATTAGCGGAAGAACATTTTAAACTGGATTTAAGAAAGCACTTCTTTACACAGCGTGTAGAGTATGGAATAGTCTTGCTGCTAGTGTAGCGCAAGCTAAAACCTTAGGTTACTTTAAAATAAGAGATATATAAGATTTTAACAACTTAAGCTATTAGCAGAGTTCTCCCCAAATGAGCTTGATGGGCCGAATGGCCTCCTGTCGCTTGAAAATATCTTGTTCTTATATTCCGGAAAATGCTCTGAGCTGCAAAGCTGGGTGTGACTGCTAACAAATGTTTACAAGTTTACATGACACCTGTCCCACGTATGTCACTAGGTGCTTTAATACTTGAACTGTCGTTACAGGACGATTTATAGTTTTGCTGGCACTCAGCTACCATAAAGTCCTCTGTCTATACAAATCAAATTAAAGTTTAATTTGTCATATATGCAGTTATACTCAGTACGCGGTGGAGTAAAATGCTTGTTCAACTCACTGTAAGACAGTGGAAAAAGGCAAGAGATGCAAGACGTATAAAGAAACAAAACATTAAACAATCATAAACAAAAAGTGTGCAATTAGCAGTAGAAGTTTCTGAATTTGCTGGCTTTTTGAAGAGATGCTGCAGCCCAGTTAAAATGTGGTCAGAAATTTGCACTGAATGCAGAAATTAAAAGAAAATTCATTCAGCTAGTAATCAAACGGCACAGTATCCTCTAGCATTTAAATTCACATTACAGAAGCACTCAACCATTCAGTATAATAATGTGTGCTTTAGCAAAACAACATATGGATCACACTTAGAGGCATCAATTTAAAGAGCCCTGACTTTAATCAGCTAAATTAAACTTTAAGATAAAGTGGATAGACTCAACTTTTAAAGATTTCTAAGAGGTTCTGAACACTTGTGTAAATGACACCAAAATTCACAATTTGGTCTAACAAATTTGATATATTTAGAACCCTGTTAGAAGCATTTGTGCCGAAGATAACCCCGAGTTCTCAGGACATGCAACACACAGGATTCCATGAACACAAGCAACACCTCAGGAGAGTGGGACTCTGACATTACCATCATTACCCCCAATGTCAGGGATTACCAGGAAGAGGATTCCCTGATGAAGAGCTACCTTAGGGATGGTCACGTTGGCCTGCAGGCCCTTGATCTTCACGCTGTCCGATTTGGCCGAGACGTCGGCCTGGCCAGGGGTTTTAGTGGAGGAGCTTTCAGACCTGGGCGTCTTGTGCTCGCTCCTCAGAGAGTCCTTCAGGAAGACAGGACAAAGCAGCCAGTTTAACATGCATACCGGCTCTTGCTTTGCACACGTCACTGTTCAGTGCTGCCACTTACGGAGTCTGACACCGTAGACTTGCTGATCTGATAGGCCTCGCTCAGCACTTTGGCATGCAGCCCGTCCAGGATGGAGGCCGGGTGGCGGATGCTGGCAAAGCGAGCCAGTGCCTTTATGTACCTGGGACCAAACACCGGCATCTTTACCGTGGTGCTCGTTTCAGACGAGCTGAGGGGACAGTTTCACAGAATGCCCTGCAACGGAATACTTAGGGACCACCCACCCCCGTACCTGTCGAGCGCCTCGGCCACCAGAGGCGTTAGCACCACATCGATGGCCCCCTTCACCTCCACAAAGGCAGTGGTCCCAGGCTGGGAGGACGGCTGCTCCGGGCTCCAGTCCCCGGTAGTGTCGTCATCCGTGGAGTCCGCCCCACTCGATTCCAGGGGGGTGTAGGGAATGCTGAGA
>JAODLD010000119.1:220954-233979 GCA_026781065.1 Mormyrops boulengeri
CCGCGCCCCCCCCCCCGCCCCCCCCCCCCCCCCCCCCCGCGGGCGCCCCCCCCCCCCCCCCCCCCCCCCCCGGGGGGGGGGGGGCGGGGCAGGTAATAAAGTTGCATCTCACGTGTCGGATCCCAGTCCTCAGTGAGATGGGGGCCGGCCGGTCTTACCCGTTTGAGTCTCCAGTAAGAAGAAAGCTTCTGTCCAGCAATGACCTGGCAGAGAGACCTTGCTTCACTGCCTAGAAAGAACAGCAACATTCTTTAGGAAACCAGAAAAATAAACATCCTGGCAAAAACCACAAAAGTCCCACAGATGCTGGTCCGAATTCAGCCCCACCACTGGCAGGGGCATGTTCTCCTCACACCATCTAATATGAGGAATGGGAAAAAGGCTTACAAGTTAGCGTTTCCCAACCCAGTCCTCGGAGACCCCTAGACACTCCACATTTTCGCTCCCTCCCAGCTCCCAGCCAATCAATAACAGAGCACCTGGTACAGGCATGTTGGGAGCTGGGAGGGAGGAAACATGTGGACTCTCTGAGGGTCCCAGAGGACTGAATTGGGAAACAATTATAAAGTAATATGGGAGCATGCTGTAGTATTGGAGTGACAGCTGCAATCACATTTTGTAACATTCTGTGGGGTATCCCCTAGAGGCAACTGCAAATAATTCACACAGGGGGGCGAAACTTATCATTAGCCAATGATGTGTTTTGAATGGGTGAGTGAAAAGGGGAGAGAACACTCTTGGGGCCCAATCAGCTTTCAACGGGGGCCGGTGTCCCTGTGGCCCCGCCCCTGTACATGCCCCTCTGTCCCCCCTAAATCTACACCTACAACACAGACCTTAAATATGGGGATGGAGAGATGATCAGTGGAATAGGTGGACGAGGAGAAGGAGCTCTCCTCACTGGCAGGCGTGTCCAGGTCTAGGGGGCGCTGCAGGGAGGATCGGGACATCCTCTTGTTGACGGGTTGCTTCCCTGACCAGTTGAAGACCTGATAGTGTGCCAGGTAGCTGTGGTAACATGCCATCACTTGGGGCTCTGCAGTGTGATGACCAGATTGCGGGGCTTTCACCACCTCGCTGGAGCCCGCGTCCTCGACTGCCAGGGTGGAGACGAAGGAGGTGCGGGAGGCGCGCCGGGGGACGGGCACGCTTTGGGGTTGGAGGCGAAGCTCTGTCACGAAAGGGGCGTCACTGCCAAACGCGGAGGCCAGGGGGCCCTCCATGCTGTGGTAGATGGAGCCACGGCTGTAGGCCGCCTGATGCGCCTGCGGCCTACGCTTCTTCCTCCTCCCGGGGAATGTCCCGGGGCACTCGTCGCCGCTGGCGCACTCAAACTCCTCCGCTGCCGAGTAGTAGGCCTCGCTGTCCGCCACGGACAAGTTGGACTCCGCGAAGCGGTACTGACGGAAGGCGCTGGAATCCGCCGATGGCATTACGGGCAAGGAGCCGATGCTGCGATGCTGGGGCGAGTCCGAGGCGTGCTGGTCCAGGCGGAAGGCGCCCAGGCTTGGAGCAGCGGAGAGGCTGCCCGTGCTGCCCAGGAGGGTGGAGGAGGCTGAAAACTGCCGCATGAGGGACGAGCGTAGAGGAAAGCGTAATGGAGAGCGCAGTGGGGAGCCCAGCAAAGCGTGTGGCCCTGCTTGCTCCTGGCTTTTACTGCGAGACACCGGCTTTCTGGCAGGAGAAGGCGATCAGAGAGGGACGAGAGAAATTTTAATCAAATGTAGGGCAGATACACATAATGGATGAAATACTGCACTGCCTTCAGGGATTTCTGTAAAATATCAGGGACTCACACTCTGCTGCTGTCCGGCTGGGTCACCAGACCTTCCTCAGTGCTGGACGAACTGCTGTCCCCTTCGCTGGCCAGCAGGGGCAGCGCAGCGCTTGATGAGCTGTTCTCCTCCAAAGAGGAAGCAGAGCTATGGGGCCGCTCAGGCAGCACCAGGCTCAACTGCTGGCTCCTTTTCTCCTGGCTGTCCTTCTTCAGCATGTAACACCTCCCTGGCAGGGCAGGGGGCAGCAAAGAGTCACGCTAGTCTCTCTCAGGGGACCATGGACTCGAAAACCAAATACACAAACGCAGGCTTTGATTCAGGGGAATTCTACGATTTAAGGTGGGGGAAAATGAGGGGCCAAAACTCATATAGGAGGCGCCAAGCTTACTATTAGCCAATGATACATTTTAAATCAATGAGTGACAGAGAAGGGGTCCAATCAAATTCCAGATGGGGCCGGGGCTTGCTGATTATTTAGTGCCCCCAAGCCCCGGAGGACACATTTTCTGGCTTTTGTTGTGCCTGGGGCTGCATGAATTGTGCTGTGCTGCATGGGCCAGGTGGGAGCGCACCTTCCAAAAGGCTGGGGACCTCCTTGGTGGCGATGCACTCGCCAGGCCGCAGCAGCGACTGCCCGTAGCAGGCGTCCGACTCGCCGGTGACGTCGGAACGGGCAGAGGTACTCGAGGACGCCGTCTCTGCTGGCCGGAAGAAGTCGGACGCCAGGCCCCCAGTCCGAAAGAAGCGACAGCCACCCAGGCAGCCACAGCGGCCCTGGCAACGATGTTGTGACGCCTCCTGCAGCCACAGGAACCACAGCCTGGGGGGCGCAGCCCAAGAGAGAGGAGTGTCATGCATTACTAACAACCAATTGATTCGCTGGATTTAACATGCACCTGGGAAACTTGTTTCGAAACAGTAAAATAAAAGTTATTCAATGTGTGACCGGGCAACCTCTGCGGGGTCGCGATGGCATGGAACCGGGCCTCACCGCTTTGTACGTGCATCATGCAGTTCCAGGAAGCGTCTCTGCACCTCATGCGTGGCCGGGTGGTCGGCGACCAGGGCGACGTCAGCTGTCAGGAGAGCGAAGACCACGGAGCCGGCCTCCAACCAGAGGGGGCGTTGCAGCTGAGGGAGCTGCACACTGTGACGGCCGGTGTCCTGCAGCTCGATGTACTGGCGCACCTGGATGTCCTGCACCACCATGCTCAAACCCTCACCCACAGTCTGGCTGTGCAGATTGCAATTAGCCAGACGGATGGAACCAGTCTGATAAATCAAATTAAAAAAAATTACGAATATTGAGATATAAACTATAAGGGTACACCTATTACGGAAAGACTATTAGATTCAGGGTGAAATGCGACTGTCGCATTTATGGCGACTGCAGTAGCGTGCTTCTGGGCACAACAGTGCAAACTGCCGTTAAGTGTATTAAAGCCAGATTAACGGCGTCAATCTGCATCCCGGCTGGACTGGGACCTGGTTCGGAGAGTCGGAAGCAGGCGGCCACGGATATCGTACCTTTACATTTGCTGCACAGCCCTGCTCGACGACAAAGAGATCCACCCCATCCACGGACAGTCGAATCATGGTGTACTTTAGCTCCTCTGAGGTCCGGCAGGGGCCAGGAAGCAAGTACATCTGGGGGGGGGGAGGGAGTGAAGGATGTCAGGACACCCCACTCACGCAGAGGTGTTGGAGGAAAACCACAAATGCCCACAAATACAACCCCCACCGACACTGAAAATAAGGCTTCCTTTTCTGATATATGACACCCAAGGACCAAAATAACAGCACAGTTTACAGTCTTGATTAATGCTCTCATTCTGCTTCTCTACACACTGTACCGGTACATATCAGTTACTGTGGCCAGTGGTATCGGCGTGTGTGGGTCTGGGAGCCGCAATATTGTGCAGACAGCTTCGTCACTGCAGAGAGCAACGAAAGTGACAAGCTGGGGCGTCACCTTTGAGGTACAGAGCTGCCGGTCCACCCCATGCTGACACTTGACTTCCTGCCTTGGCTTCTCCAGCTGGAATTCGCGGGACATCAGGTGGAAAACGAAGGTCTCGCCCCACTCCGCCAAGATGGCCAACTGAAGGAGATGGGGGAGTTTAATGAATCAGAGGTATAAACCTTGTCCACACAAAAAGGAGTGTTGGCACATTCATCAAACAAATGAAAGCGCGCCCACAGCGATTGAGGCTAAACACATTTACCTTAAGTGCACAACACCGGAACACCGGCTGTCCATAAGCAGCCATTAACCCAACTATTACTACTGAAGGGCTCCTGAACAGAGAGGTGCATGCTGGGAGGACACGCTAATAACTACTCGAACAAGTCTCGCACTACAGAAAGCTGATATGCGGGAGGGGCCCTCACCCCCCCCCCAATTTTTACCTTTAGAGGACTTTTTATGAGGTTAAGCATTTACCGGTTCGTATTGACACAGCTTTGCTTTAAAATCCGACTAAGACTAATGGAACTCCAGTGGTCCCAAGAAGGTCACAGTTTTATATATCAGACTGAGACCTGGAAGCTGGATGTTGCAAACAATTAAAAAATAATTACACAACCATGATAAGCTTTATTTGAGTTAAATATCAATTATTCCAGTTCTATTCAATAGGTGATCCTGAAATGTTGCCTTTTATGTTAAAGTTAGCTAAAATACATAATGATTTGGGGCTGGAGGATGATTTACCTGTGGTACAGTGACACTGCCCATGAGCGCCCCCACCTGGAAGTCCAGCAACCACGCATACTCTAACGTGTCGCTGCCTGGTGGCAGGCCCTCTGCCGAAAACATGGCGTGGGCACGCATCTGTAGACCGGACAGGCTGATGTGCCCGTCCCGTAGGGGGCGCTGTAGGGACAGAGGATGGGGGATAGGGGGAGATCACACACAATGAGATTCTGCACAAGCATGTCCCATCCTATGCTACGAAAGTACAAAAACACCGAAGGAAACAAGAAAGACATTACGGGTAGCGGACTGACGCCTTACAGATCTGCCAGGCCTGGACTAAAAACTAATAACAGATAATGACTCAAAGGCTTCTTCCTGTTTTGGTAGAAATGACAATGACAGTACAGTCTGAATGGAAAACTGTTTCCCAGCAATGATGGGAAGCTGACACCCAGCTGTCACAGAACCTGGGACACCTACATACCAAGCATTGCAAGTACATACCAAACCCTATTAGTCTAAAGTTAAAGGCTTACGGAGTTTAACTTTCTAATGACAGTAAGCAAAAGTATTTTAAGTATTTTAAGTATTTTATAGTAAGTTAATGAGTAATTGGACGCAATTAAGTTCTCATTTTCGCCCGGCTTTATAAACTTGCTGCCCTAGTTTAGGAGACGTGTAATATACAGACAGTCCCCACGTTACGAAAGAGATCCGTTCCCTGAGTTTGTCTTTATGTTGAACTTGTAGGTTAGTCGGAAAAAATAACTCCGTAAATAATTATACAGTAATAAAAGTAATTACACACGGTACTGTACTGTACTTTAAGCCGGTAATGTTTTCATAAGCATCACTAAGTAGTGCATGCGTTTGTTATTATAATCCATTGTATTTAACTCAATTGTTTACATAATAGGCTTTACGGCGATCCGTTCGTAAGTATGGAGTCCATATGTTTGACGTTCTTAACCCAGGGACTGTTTGTACTGAAACAACCTTATTGACTTTGTCTCTTAAAGACGAACAAAAACTGAGGTCTGACTATTTTCTGTGGCCGTAGGCGAATGTGTTAAATGACCGATTTTTGGTGTACAAGATGATCTTGATTAAATTCAGACCGGGCAGCCTGAGGGTAATGTTAAACCACAGGGCTAGACTTCGGGATTAAAGCTTAAAAGCTGCCACCCCATAATGCTCGCTCACCTGATAGCCTTCATTGACGAAGACGTGGATGGGAGAGAGAACCAACTGCAGCAGCGTCTCCCTGTAGCCCTTCTTCATCTCAAAGCAGAAGCGCTCCATGTAGCCCTGCGGACACTCGGGCTGCTCGGCGTCGCAGTGCTGCAGGTACGAGGGATGTGGGAGATCGCGTTCAGGAACTGAGACTGACCGCGTGCTCAGTCTGCACCCGCGGACGACCCCTCCACAGCGCCAACAGGGCAGAACCAAGAACTTTCTACAGCTGTGATGTTTAGGCTGTAGGTAATCCTCATTTACAATAAAGTAGCAAACGCAGGATCTGAAATCCTTTTCACATTTATTAAATAGCTTCCTTGCGCTAAATCTCCCATCATTATCCTTCGAAATAACGGTTTCCATCATGAGACTCTCGGGGGCACCAGCTTCCCTAACAACTAAATACTACACTATAGCAACAGTAACCACATGAGGAATAAAAAATAATTCCACTCAGGCATCAATTAATCTCCCCTGGACAAACACAGCATAATGATGCATGTGGACCTGCCTTTATCCTGGCTGCACCATCCATCTCCTCTCACCCACTCAACAGGCCCCAAACCATGTAACACCCTCATTTACAGCCCTGGCTCTGCGTGGACGGAAGACAGCAAGGTGACATGACAGGTTGTTAGTCCTCCCATGAATGGTAATTTGTAATCAGGGGAAGCTCACACCTGCCTACATCTCAGGTATATTTGGTAATTATAATTCATGCCTGGGAGAGAAACGGCTGATTGTGGGGAACAGCTGATTGTGGAGGCAGCTTTTGACTATTTTAGTTTTTTGATTGCATTCCTAGCTTTTCATAAAATTGAGGTTTATATTGTGGGGACCTGAAAAATGTCCCCACAGACTAAAAAGTAACAGGTTGAACCCCATTGTGGGGACATTTGGACCCCTCAATATGGTAAATACAATCTGACACACACACGCACACGGATGCACGCAGCAGCAGTGCTCACCACGGGCAGCCGGCCGTGCACTTTGTACATGTTGACGAGCACGGTGATGTCCCAGGGCCGCAGGGCCAAGGGGTTGAGAGGGGTGCGGCCGTGGCGGCCACCGCACTCCAGGTCCCGTGAGCCCGGCGCCGTCCAGCCTGAGCTGGAGGAGGGCGAGCGGGAAAGCGCGGGGTCGGGCGCGGCCTCCTTAAAGTCCGTGTACATGTCATCCTCCCCAAAGTAGTTCTCCTGAACCACACGAAAACAATAATAATAAAAAAGGTAAACCAGCCCAGATCTCACTTACATTATAAAGCAAAGCAGAGTAGTTGGGACGGAGAAAGGGACTGACGCGGACAAAAGCTAAATATCAGATGATGAAATCGGGACCTGTTTGGCCTTATCGTGAAAAACATTTAGGAGCTAGTCTTTTAAAACAGCTACATAAAACATTAAAACCTCAGAGAAAAGTTACCACTGAAACAGCCAGACACATTACCCTCAGACACAATTGCAAAACAAAAGCCTTCCAGTTAATCCTGTACATTACTGCAGGGCAGAACAATGACTGGCCAGATGTGGCCAATACAGCTCCCAGTTATGGATGGTGGAAGGAATGCTCAGGAATTCCATCAAAACAAACCCACCAGAGTGATAGTTCGGATACATAGGACTGTCTGTCAGTGGGCATGACCGGGTAGCTCCACTGTTGGGAAACTCATCACTAGGGGGCCAAAGGAGTGGAAAACCTTCCACAAACTTTCCATTCCATGGAAAGTTAAGCTGGGGATTTTTGAAAATATTCCAACCCTACTCATCACCCAATCACCACCTGAATGGCCATGCGGTAGCACCTTGATGGCATAGAATGCCCTGAGCAGAGGCCCGTAGAAAGTCAGCTGGGAGCCGGGTGACAGCTCCATCTCCACATGCAGGCAGTCAGGGGGCAGCTCTGTGGGGTCTACTGCAGGGGGCACTGTGCAGTCCCCCATCTCGAGCCCTGGATGTAAAGAGGTGAGAGAGGATAAGATAACCCGCTCCCCTAAAACACACACATAAAATTACCACCAACGACACACAAGCTCCTGTAAACACAAAGTGCCGTTCAAAGCTATGAAAAAGGATTTTCAGACCAAAACTGATGAAACGTCACATCTTTTTACAGAACTCAGAATTCATTCATTGTAGGGGTTTACTGGTGCAACGGATCAAAAAACTCATGGTTCGGATCGGATCACGGTTTTAAGTCACGGATCAGATCAATTTTCGGATCAGCAAAAAAAAGAAAAAAAGACAAGACAAATTTAACTCTCCATTTATTTAAGTATTTTTTGCCCATTAAAAAACATTCAAGACTCAAGACTCTTTCCACACAATTATATAAAAATAAATTTAGGTGCAATATAGGGCATGATAATTATTTCCTTTAATGTGGACACAATCAAAAACAACTTAAAATGCAATTTAAGGTATCATCGCTTCTTACTTGGAACATGGAGAATGAAAAAAAAACTAGCTTATATCCACATCATCAATACATGCTTGGAACGATCTTGTCACTGAAGTAGGCGCGCGATGGGATATCATAGCGTGGCTCAAGCACGTCCATCATATGTTTAAACCCCTTGTTTTGCACAACGGAATATGGCCTCATGTCTGCAGCTATAAATACCCCAATAGCTTTTGTAATAGCTTTAGCCTGGTCGGATTGGGCAGCAAAGGGCTGCTTAAATGCCGCGGATATCAGCGGTTGTTGCGCAGCCTTCGTTTTATCACCCTGCTGTGACAGGAGCTGTTGTTTCAAATGAGCGGCCATGCCCGACATGTTGCCAGTCTCATACGGCTTCCTCGTGCCACACTGTCGATAAACTGTGGTGGTTTTATCCACCACCCTTTTCCCATCAATATATTTAACGGGGAAGCCAAAATGCTCCCACACATGAGATTTAAGTGATGCTGGAGGTTTCTCGAGCTCCTTGGCTCCTCCACTTGGACCGCTACCGCTGGCCTTGACTATCGCTTGACAGACTGACTACGCACACCATACAGTGGAACTTTTTTTTGTTTTTTTTTTAATCTTCGGCTCATGTGCGTGCCGAACCATGGAGAGGGATCGGTTCGGATCACGGATCAACAGTGATCCATTGCACCACTAGTAGGGTTGTAAAGATGTATCAATCCATTGTAATGAATCGATTATTCAGGTGACGATTCAGCTGCATCAGTGTGATTTTTGGCGGGAAAATAAAAATAAAAATCATTAGAAATAAAGATACTCCTACATCCATGTTATGTGCTCTCGCATTCATGAGCTGTAGGTAGATCTTTGCGTTACATTGATAATCACTTTCGGGAAACCCATTTCGTAGCACAGAGCATTCTTTCTAATGGTTAAGACAGTCTTTGATGTTTTTGACAAACGCTTCTCTCTTGTAAATGTAATTTGCTAGCTACATTAGCAGTGTTCAAGACCAGGTAGCCAAGTAGCTAGCTAAATAAAAAGTAATCCTAGTCTCAAAGATGAACGATATATTGGTTAACATGTCTGCATTGGCTGTATGTATAACGTATTCGTTAAAACGATATCGGCATCGGTCTGGTGTGTCAGTTTTGGCGGATATTGTTGACCAATAATTAAACTTCACCAATATTCAAAATTAGCAGCAACAGAGCTAAAGACAAAAATTACTGAAATGGAAATAAAGATGATTTCATTGTACGCTCAGTCATTTTCGGTAGTGGAGGACGAGGGATTTTGTTGCCTCATTACCCACTTATAAGAGGTCTCAAAGTACAGTCCCTCCAAATAATTCGTTATTAAATCTGGCCCATAACTACCCCTAGTCAACATACAGAAACGACAACAAACAACAAAAAATAACAACAATAATAATAGCAATAAAAATTGCCTTATATTACTACAGAGTACTAAATAACCAAAGCATAACCTTAATAAAGATGAAGAGGGCATTAAATGAGTTTGCCATCTCTAGATGAGTCACTATGCAGAGCAAGATCTGGGTTATCAAATTAGCACAACAGTGATGTTCGCAGGGAGTGCACTGCAAGACGGATGGGGACCAGGCTCGATGGCTTTGCCAACAAGCCAACGCCTTCCTGCGTCACTGGCCCGAGTGGCGTCCGATGTCACCGCAAGGGATGTAAAACAATAAGGCTAACATGTAACAGAGCTTTCACCCAGAGCACCCGCGTCACACCAGCTGTGTGCCAAATATAACACTTGCTTAATTAACTGTACCCAGCAAACCTTAAATTAAACCCTCCCCCACCCCAGCCTGGCCACCCTAAAAGCAAAGATTGAGCATCAGTGCTGCCTGGGCAAAGCAGTCAATAGACGATTTAACTCCTGCGGCCTGTTTAAAGGCTGGCGTTGGAACATGCCCACATACCGGGTAGGAGAAATCGCAGAGGCAGGGTATGGCACTCATAGGACGTTTTCCGCTGGGTCTTCTGCTGGTAGATGGGGTGCCAGGTGTAGTCGAAGGTGAGCAAGAAGCTCGGCACGTTCCAGCAGTCCACCCAGCTGTCTCTGCAGGGTGCAAGCACAGAGCACGAGGAAGATTAACTTCAGGGTGAAGAGCTGTGATGGTTAGTGCCAACAGTATTAACAGACACCTCATATGTAATACCTGGGAAGTACCTTTACAGGACGAGGCAGGAACTGATGCTCCTAAAGTATTTTTCTGGGACGGTTATTCAGATTCGGGTGTTATCATATAGTTATTTATATAATCAATCAAATGACTAAAACATAGGCAGGTGGTTCATTCCTGCCATACTGAAAGTTAAATCTTACGAATGTCAGTATGGGTTCTAATCAAACGGTCCTGGCTCAGCAAAAATTCTATCCACAGCATCCCGTCAGAGGGGGCGACACTCACTCGGGCTGGGTCATGTTCCTCCAGCAGGGCTTGCCAGGCTTGGCGGCTCCCACTTGGCCGTCCGAGGGCGATCGGCAAGCCTGGCAGTCCTGGGCCAGGGTGAGGAAGGGGAACCTGCTGGGGTGGCAGTAGGGCAGGCAGAGCCGGAGGTCCATGTCGTCAGCCTGTCCGGACAGAGAGGCCGTGACTCGCGCACCCTCCTACATCTTATTCTAAGGGAGTTCCAGGGAGTCACACTTACTTTCAAGGAAAACTTCAAGTTACAAGTGGCTGGTACAAAGTCGGTGAAAGGTAACATGAAGGTGATGCCGAGGGTCTGTCCGCAAGCGGCCAGGTATACTGCAGGGCAAGAGAGAGGAGGTGTTT
Source organism: Mormyrops boulengeri (assembly GCA_026781065.1). Classification (NCBI taxonomy): domain Eukaryota; kingdom Metazoa; phylum Chordata; class Actinopteri; order Osteoglossiformes; family Mormyridae; genus Mormyrops; species Mormyrops boulengeri. The sequence goes on from JAODLD010000119.1 coordinate 231,882, forward strand.
CAGGGACAGGGAGGGGGGCTGAGAGCATCTGCCCAGGGAAGAGAAGCCAGACGTAATAGAGAGGGTAACCCATAGGCCCTGTATCCCATGGGCCAGGGGTATTCAACAAAAATTTTAAGAGGTCCAGTTAGAGAAAAATTCTTGAAGCAAAGGTCCGGAAGATCATTATCTCTAACTATTTAGTGTGATATAAATTTAAGTAGCCTATTAGTTGTATCAACATTGATTTGACAGTCAGGTACTGATTACATGCAAATTAATTCAGTACAATTCAAAAACTTTTTGACAATATTTATTGTCACGTGACACAGAACTTCGGCCAGCTGGCTAGAGTGAGATTTTCAATTCGAGATGTCTGCACACATATCTAACAGTTCTTACCTTGTACATAGTCCGCTTTTGTATTTAACCGTGTAAATACAATTTTGACGTAGCTAATTTTAGGTTTAGAATTGAATAATATAGATTTGCCGTAAGATTTCCTGCGTGAGTCTGAAAGCGTGAGTGTCATGCCAGATGCTTGAGATTTGGCAACCCTGAAAACATACTTTTTTTGTTTCACCTGAGTTGATTTATAGAACAAACATCAGGAAATGCAGTTGTTAAAAAGCAGAAACTTCAACGAACATGAAATCACCAATAAAACTATGTTTATATATCCAACATGTTATATAAAACACACTGGGTTTGAAAACTTTTCAGCTTTACGATTTCAGGACAGAGCAGCCACTCTGTTAGGAACATAACGGCTTTTTGGTTGCGGGTCTTCGCTTCGCTGCTGTTATGGCACATTTACGCAGTCAAAGGGCTGCAGACGCCAAACTACGTCTTCCTTGGCGGTCAAAGGCGTTTGACGTTCACTGGCAGGGAAACGGCGGTTCTAGTGCTAAACCGCTACCGAAAAGACTACAGAAGCTGCGCTGGTTACAACAGAAGCGCCCCGTCAGGTTTTAGATCATAATTTTCTATTTTGGCTACCGGTCGAGGACCGTATGGGTTCGGACCGCGGTCCGCCTGTTAGTGACCTCTGCCATAAGCCATTTCAGCTGTGCCCAATACACACTTTTGCCAAGGAGAGACATTGCAAAAGTCATACAACATGCCCTATAGTACCAGTTAAAAGTCTGGACATACCTGCTTTTAATGCATGTCTTTATTTTAGATATGTTATTCATTTTATAGTGAAATGCCTCAAGGTGACAAAGTAATACACATCAAATACTGCGACGACCAAGAAAAGTCTTCAACATCAATATTTTTGTGAAATTTTAGGCTCAAAACAGCCCACTTTTGCTTCGATGACACCATTGCAGACTCTTGGCATTCTTTCATCTGTCAGAGCACTCCATCTCTTTCTTTGTTCACAATGAAATACTTATTACAAAACAACCCTAAGCATACCTATACTGTAGCTTATCTTGTTATAAAACTAATGATTTTCAATAGGTGTGTCCTATATATGGATATTAGCGTGAATGCTTGAAGATCTCAGCTGTAAGTGCTCTCTGATTGGACGGCATGTGTCCAATTAGCATCTGCATCAAACATGAACATGTGGGCAGATTTGCCACCAGTGGGATCTGTATCACCCCTTATGGGCTCTCCTGTTATTTCCAGGATATTGTTTTTATATTACTGTCAGCTACCGGAATCACAGGCTGCCCAGATGCGGAGTAAAGGTTCATCCTGGAAATGGTCTGAACATGTTGATACCCTGATATTCACTGCAATATAAATTTCCAGTTATGCTCTTTAATTCCCTAATGCAATGTCAGATTCTGAAATAAACAAAACTGGACAAATTAAACTTCATTTCCTGCAACGGGCTCAAAAACTGACCATACAAATGATGCCACCCAAGTACCTCTTACGGGTGAAGGAACAGGTGGGCAATTTCATGCAAAGGTCTGTTTGAGGTCACGTCCATAATGCTTAGAAGATGCTATGCATTTCTAGCCTGGACATTGAGAATTGGTCTATACTCTACCCAAGACGTTGCATGGAAAGACATGCAAACTGACTCATTGATACTATGTTCCATGCTCAAAGGCATTTTGTTTGCCAATATAAGTCTATGGATGGATAGGTAGATGGATGG
>JAODLD010000119.1:234079-271340 GCA_026781065.1 Mormyrops boulengeri
ACACTATACCGTCCAACTTATCTGTGGACGTGTTGCTACGGAGTTTTATACGTAAAGCACCGCGCGTAATGTGTTATTAACTGATATAGCTAACAATGGCAATTAACCGGGCTAGAATTGGATTTCATGATTAGTCGGATTATTTGTTGGGTTTACGGTAGTTCGGGCTAATTGTAAGTGAACGAAGATAAAGACCATTTAAACTGAGGTACCTTAAACAGATTAAAAATGAATGATATTTAATCGTGATTAATCTAAATTAATCCACAGCAACCCTGTGATCAATCTGATTAAAAATTGTAATCATTTGACAGCACTAATAAATACAGGAATAAAAATGTGTATAACCCTCTGACCATTTTCTTGTTGTTTGGTAGAGCAGTCGATCCAGTTGTGCTGATTTGCGGCCCAGATCATCTCAAACTGGTGGAAATGCAACTTGAACTGCCAGGTGTAAGGGACAAAGGAGTAGATATCGGGAACACTGTCACTCGCCCAGTCCTGGATCAGGTCTAAGGGAAACCAGAGGAGAGGGGTCCTATTTAAAACTACATAACAGTGAGGAGGCCGGCACACAATCAATGCAGATCGATTACCATTGAATTACAGTCAACATAGCAACCCACAGTTCAATACACTTATTAAAAATAATCCATGGCACTATTAAGGAATCGTAGTACAGTAAATGAGCGAACACATGTTCTTTTTCAGGGCCGGCAACTCCTTTATTTTCTCCAGTGCATCACTTCCTCCAGGGTGAACCTCTCATTTGCCATTTTCATCAAATGTTCTCAAGGAGATCCCAAAATGACAGCCCATACACACCCACACTTCATTCAGCAACACCACCCAGTTTTCCTCAATTAGTAATTTTCAATTAAATCTACTTTCTTCTGAAATCTGTTTATAACCCCAACAAATTAAGGCGTATCCCTATTTTTGAGCACATCATGCGTTGTCAGGACGGCCAAGGGGCGTCCAGAACAGAACGCTCCAAGCTCACCTGTAAAGAAGTTCTTTTGGGCGTAGATGAAGTGGTAGGTGGTTTTGTACACCTCAACTTCACAATCCCACCATTGGGGCATGTTCCACACCTGGGGATAACAGGCGTTGACGTGAAACTGTAAAGAAAAACACTGGTGAGAAACAGAAGCTTCATACGAATGATTTATATATTCATTTGCACAAAATCTCACCTGCTCAAATAGATAATTCACGCACATGAAGTAAGGCTATCGATTCATGATTGATTTTCTGACTGCAATTACACAGCAGTGAGGTAAACTTTCAGAAAAGGACCACTTGTCAAAAAAACTGGGTAAACAGGAAGCACAAACTAATTGTGTTGTAGACCACACGGTTATTCAGGGACTCAGATCATCACATCTAGAGCTTTTGATGCAAGAACAATATAAGGAAGAATGGCAGGGCATAACAGTTCACGACTCAAGAGTGTGGAGTGTCACAATTCAGCTTCCTACCCTCCGTGTGCAATGTGACACCCCCCCAGCTCTGAGGTACCTCCAGCTAACGTTCCTGGTTGCTGGGAATTTCATTTCCTCAATCACTTTTTCTCCTGTGCAGTTTAGACATAGTTATTTATTATTTAACAAAAAACACTTTCCGATTAAAGTCTGATCTCCACGATAAGAGTCAATTTACCTACAGAGGAGTGTATCATTGATCACCCATGACCAGGGCCAGTCAACAAGAAGGGACGCGGGTACATCACAATCGATATTTGAAAAAAGAAGCGTCTAAGAATACAGACCGGGGGACAGGGCTGGGGTGTGTGTATAAGTGGGGCTCCGAGATGGGGGGGGTGGGGTCTGCATTTTCCCACCACTAACAGCAGGGCTAGCACACCGATTACTATTAATTCAGGGGCATATAGCCAGTTCCTGGCTATAAATTAGGATAATCAGAAGTCAAGCATCATAGACTGTTCCTCCATTACTGCCTACACAGATCATTGCAAGGAAAGAGCAGCTATAAATGGCAAGAGTTTAAGGGGCCTGATATGGCTCCAAGGCGGCCCAGACAACCTCACTGTAACAGAAAGTCTCATCTGGCGATGAGAACGACCTGAAAGCATGACATCATGGCAAAATGACACGATGGCAGAACACATGCACTTAAACCGTAATCAACAGGAAAAACCAGAAGGCAGCGCGGTGGACGACACTCACAGCCAGCATCTCCGTCTCCAGCAGGGTACGGTACTGCATGCTGCTTGTAGTGTCCACGTGCAGGAGCTGGCCCTTGATGGAGGTGGTATAGCCTGGTGGGGGGGGGGGTGCAGGAGAGAAATCACTGAACAGTGCCAAATTCAGAGCAAAACATGCGAGCAAGAAAAGCAAGGAAAGTTAGCAACCAGAATGCTATTAGCCAACAAGGAAGAGAAAGCATGCACCATAGTGATAACAGGAGAACATGATGCCTCATGTTCCTAAAGCTTAGCCAGGTTGGTCACATGGCCTGTCTTAACACTTGCCATTCTCCCCCACAACCATGGGCACGTTGACTTCCAGGTAGGACCCCGCCCCCACGTTCACGTGGACCACGCTGGTTTCCTGCGACACACCCACAGAATTTGCATCGGTCAGGGCAACTTTCTACCCTAGGCTTAAACATTTACAGGCGTCATCACGGATAATCGGCGCTAGACGGCCAGAATGCTTCTGATGCATTAATCCCGAGGACTACAGCCTACAGCAGTTATTAGACCCGTCCTTGGAGATGGTGATTCTCAGCCCCACTAATCTTTTTGTGTCACCCGTGGCGAACTCTATAACGGGCCTTACACCCACCTTGTTTTTGCTGAAGAGCAGATCGATGGTGGCATCGGCGATAATGTTCATGCGCAGCTCGAAGGCCAGGATCTGCCGCAGCTGTCCGGGAGGAGCCGGCTCGTTCACCTTCATGGGCTGATAGTCCGGCGGGAAAAAGAACTTCCAAAGGCAGTCCCTGCCATCAGGATCATTGTGTTCCACTCAGTTCACAAATTATGTCACTATTCTGTATATTGTGCAATACAACTATATTTACATCACTCGGTGCAATCAGTATGTATGTGTATATGTACAAGTAAATATCCCCAGTGAGGGATCAATAAAGTCTCATCTATAAAGATGGCTGGCATTCATATGCATGATGTCTGTGTTGCTCTTCACTACCTGTTCTAGCACCCAGAAAAACTGGACACAACCCTGGACAATGTTTTTTTTTTTTTTTTTTTTTTTTAATCCTTGCATTTATACACTATTACCGAAGGTATGATCAGGCAGAAGTCAAGCTACCATGATGAGTTTTGAATGCAAGTTACAGGGAATAAAGTAAGAGGACGTTAGAGATCAGCTGACATATAACCCTCAAATACTATAAGAACTGAAAAAAATGGAATAAAATCCTTCATAAGAACAGGTCATTCAGTATTAATATTACCAATGCAGTCCAGAGGATATTAAATGCTCATTTACTGTGTATCAATCACTGCCTAAGGGTCCAGTGGTCCTAAAGGTCTAATTTAATTTAAATCTTGGCCTTAAACGATGAGGGATTTCCTTACTGAAGTTTGACACATTCCCATTCTCACGGGTATTAAAGCTCACAGCTCTCAGTCAATTCAAGACGGGCCCTGCGATGCTGAAAATCAATATCTATCTGCTAAGTTGATTATCTTCATGGTCTGAGAATATCACACTGAAGCCTGGTGGCTTGCCATTGGTTCAGAAACAAAGACCCCGCCCTCCCACGTAGATGCATACCTCTGGCGGTCGACCCAGGGCCCGTAATTGAAGCTGGTGCCTTTTCCGCAGACGACGTCCAAGCCCCAGCAAGGAGGCAGGTCCTGGAGTTCGTCTTCATCGCTCTCCCCTGCGGCTCTGTTCCCTTCCTCCTCTGGGACCAGGCCTACACACACACACACACACACACACACAATCAGATACCTGCTTACCCAGCGTGTCAGTGCAATGCATAAAGTAGCATTACAGCACCTGCTTCATCCGTGTAGTAGTAGATGTCGACATCATTTGACTGCATGACCACAAAGCCTTCCCCCATCAACCTTGGAGGCCTGAAGGAAACACATTAAACTCATATCATGGTCTTGCCCGCAGCTTCCAAACACAAGCAATGAAACTCATAGGGTCCATCTTCATTCCTTATGAATTCTTTTCTCGGGGATATTGTAAAAAACGAATAAAGCACGTACAAAAGATTTATAAAGGACGTCAAGCTGACAGTGAATTCTAAACGGATCAATAAAAAAACACTTTTCATAAGGATAATTCATAACATTAACACCACTGTACTCCAAGACATCTTTCACTGAGGAATCTTACTCTTCCAAGCATATTTTACAGTCCCCCTTCAGACATTAATCAAAACCCCTTGAGCTGAACGTTGGTTCTGAGTAGAACTGCTGTCATTTACATTTGTAGGAACAGTGGAAGAGGACAGGAGCTGAGACAAAGATCAGACACAGATTTATTCTCTTGAACTTGTGCTCCTAAAAAGGGAAGAGGCTTTGAAAAGCAAGGTCATGCTTAATTATTTATTGTCAAAATTTTAGTTTTTTGTGTTGTTTTGGGGGGGGGGGGTTGTGTGTTTATTGTTTTTGTCATGTCTTGTCAAGCGCACTTGGGTGGGTGAGGTACAGCTTCACTAAGGTTTTGTAATTGAAACTGTCATTAAAAATAAAGTTGTCCTCCAAAGAGGGGGGGTGGTGGCTGGGAAGGAAAGAAAAAAAAACAAAAGCAAGGTCATGAAAGTGGTTTTGCATGATGCAAGTTTCCTGCGTCCTGCTGACGTCAGCTATGTGTAACACTAGGAGACTGTGTATGCACAATATGCACACAGGTAAACACAGTCAAACTGGTTCGGCAGGAGGTCCCAATGCCTGCAGCTATAATGAGAAACCACATGACTCCCTTATTATTATACTCTCACTCCAAAGCATGAGAGGAACTCTTACCTTCTATCCTTTCTGAGACAAAACAACATATCCCATCATGCAATGAGGGAGCAGCGGGGGAGGGGGCTTACTCATCATTCTGGAGCCCTGTATATCTGGGGCTGGGCACCAGCATCACCCGAACGTTCTCCAACGTCCCCTTCAACATGTGCATGAACTTGTCCAGACGGCTGGACGGTGGCTTGGTGGCGTAAGTCAGGAAGGCGTCGTCAAAGCTTAGGCAGAGGGTCTGAGGTAGGTAGTGGTTCCCGAAAGCCACGCGGCCCTGACAGAAAGGAAAAACATGGTCATGCTTCATAAGCCATGAATTTAAATGAACCACTGTATGTTAACCAAGCAGGGAAAGTTAATGCTAATCATGGTGCAGTGGCTATGAAAACTCACTCACTGCAAATTGAAACAGAGAAGTCAGGGAAGGAATTACGAAATCAGGAAGGTGGGCAGAAAATGCTGACACGATCACCACGAAGGCTTGAGGGAAAGGAAACAGCTTTATCACACAGTATGCTTACATGCACAGCTAAGTCGAGCCACGGTTATAGCTCAGCTATGCCATTTAATCGGATTACTGTCCTTGTCCCAATATACATGCATGGGAGGGGAATTGATTTATTGACCGAAGTATATCCGACTCTGCAATAATAGGTAGTGATATGGCTCCTTTCAGCTTGTTAGTATTGGGCTTTTTCCAGGTTGACCTATTACGTCACAGACGTATAAAAATAATAAAATGAATAATAATGGATGGGTGGACAAATGAAGTGACACAAGCTTTAATTACGAGCTGGTCGGAAGAGATGGATACAGGATCAGGATAAAACAAGAACAAGTATTTTGTATAATATAATATACTATGACAACACAGTATTTTTTCAAATGTTTCAAATATTGCAATGTGATTTTGTTGTTATAAATATTGGGGTATTTATGAAACAAAAAATGGAGTTCAACAGAAATGTGTCACGAACCCGTCTAAGAGTGATTTAAACAGCAAGGATGAAAATGATTATGATTGTCTCGGAGAATGCCTGCAGTGCTCATGCAAAAGAAAGCAAACTTTAAACTGATTGTTAAACATATACTAGATAATCCTGAAAAGGAATAGTCATTAAAACAGCAAAACTAGCTTTGTTGTTTTTTGCTATGATAATCCCAGCGCTATAATTCTCATACCAAACAGAGTGGCAAGAAAAAGCCTGATCTTAATCTAGCTGACTAGCGATGTAACCAGACTAATTCGTTAACTCAGTAAATGTGCTGACTGCCGAACACATAGGCGATGGGCCCCCTGACACCTCTGAAGTGGCTTTAGATGGTTGCGTGGGGGGGTGGTGGGGTATTACTCACAGTACTGATATTAACTTTAATGACAGGGATGAGGGATCTCCAAGATGATGCAGGGTCCTCCGATTCAGTGTTAATATTAACCCTGAAAAAACAACAGCGGAAAATCAAATAAACTATTTTTATTCGTTTCCCAATCGGGTATTTAGTTATGGGCCTTCTGGTCACGTTTATTTCCTTGATTTGTACATGGGTAAAAATTTCTTTCTGGTAGCACAGGGGTTTAAACCTCCTGCCTTAGTATCTCAACGGGGTCTCCCAGCTCCCTTCAGAAACACTGTCCTCAGAAAGGCACAATATTAGATTTATGCCAATATTTGACATGCTGGGATTTTGAAACTCCATTTTGCCCAATGCCCATATATACACATCTTTTTTTTTTATCTCGTTACAGAAAGGAACACCAAGTCTGTCCAGTACTATAAATCTTATTGTCATGGCCTGTTGTAAATACAGACATAAAACAAGACCAACAACATTTAATTCTACCCTAAAAGTTTCATTTTACAAATTGTAGACATTCATTCATGAAAATCAAAGAAATTATTTCAACTTGGACTAGGTGCAAATTATATGCCAGCGCCATATTTTATTTAAGCAAAACAGTAACGGCCAAACTAACACTAAAACCAAGCCGGTGTATTTTCTTTCATATTTTTCAGTCTTCCTGCTGTGTTGGATGACGGCCCGTAAAATGTGTAATTAAATCTGTAGTATTAAGCGACTGTAGATTTTCCCCTTCCTGCACCTTTGGTGCTTTAAGGATAAGGAAAAAACTTTATTTATCCTGAGGGAAATTCTTTTGTCATAAACATGCTTGGTGCAACATGAGGAATAAAGATAAGACAGTAAGCTTTTATTGGCTGTTACTGACATCATGCCGATATCGTGCATCCCTAACGGTCCTACCTGTTCAGGGTGTTTTCCCTGCCGTCTTTTCTTTCGTCCTCATCGCTCCTAGAAGGAGCGAGCGTCGCTTCCAGTCCAAAGGTCTCCTGCAGCCGGGCGTAAAGGGCGATGCGGTTGTACCCGTGAAACTCGAACCCGTTCAGAGTGATGTGTAATCGGGTTTCAGCACGGGGATCTAGATGATGAGACATTAACTCAGTTCATCAGTACTGTAGAAAACGCTCTGCAATACAACAGTATTTACTCTGACACTGTACTCCTTGGGATTAACTAAACATTGTTTTTGAAGCTGTAACACAGCTGCTTCATCCATTGCTGTTAATGTACAGAAACAAAATCATACAATGTACCGGTACAATGTAATGAAATGATGCTCTTTCTGCCATTTGTATAAGTACTGGTACACAGAAATTCATGGGTTTAAGTACATCCCATCTTGCTGTTTTGAGACACACACACACACACACACACACACACACACACACACACACACACACACACACACACACACACTCATGCAACTGAGAGTGACTCGTGGGATCTGAGCACAAGGTCAGCCATTTACATGTCACCCGTGGAGCATTTTTTGGGGGTTAAGGGCCTTGCTCAAGGGCCCAACAGTGATGTGACTGTTCTGCTAACCATGGGATACAAACCGCCGACCTTCCGATCACAGGCACAGAGGCCTAACCTGATAACCCACTTTAAATAGAATCAGCAATAACATAGTAATGCAGTGTGGAAGACAAATAAGCTATGCCTTAACTCTTTATTAGTCAATTGATCACTCGATGCCAAGGTCCATTTTGTGTTGGGGTTCCAGTAGGTGTCACTAGGTCTTACAATAATTATGTTACTATGAGAAGTCACCTGACATGTACCTTTGGGGTCAATTTGACCACAGGATAGGTGTGAGAGCTAGGCAGCATATATAACAATCTTGTTTGAGCTGCTAATAAAAAGGGATGAACGTAACTGGAAAGCAAGTACGCATTCGCCGTTAAAATCCATACATGCGGCAATCGATTGTTGTAACATTTGCAGTATGAAGGTTAAAATGCACTGTAACTTCTTGCCACAGCAGCGCAAATGCACATAAAATACATACACATTCGCGCTGCTACAACAATCGATTGTCGCACGTATTGCTTATAAAGGTGAATGCGTACTTGCGTATCAGTTACGTGCATCCCCGCTAATAGCTGTCATTATCCGACAATCACACCTGTACACTACATACATGGGATTAATTACTGAATTGACCACTGGTCATAACAAAAACACTGCTACACTGCCTCATATTGCTCAATATTAAAATACAAATACAGCCTAAATAAGTAAGGGTTAGAAACTCAACGACAAATGAAAATTGTGAAATGCTATTATATTGGCCATAAAATAAGGCACAGACACTGTTCACACTCACCATGCTGCTTCTGTTTGGGGCTGTACATTTTCCACCACCGGAATATAAGTAACCCATCCTGTATCCTGCAATGGACAGCAGGGCTTATCAATTTATTGATGCCAAAAGAGGCTAAGAGACAATAGACTCTTTGACTGCTAGTTGGAAACTAAAAGGTTTAATTCTCAAAGCATTCTTTGATAACCAAAGGAGCATGACAAAGGTGTCAGGACACCACAATGACTGTATTCCTGATTTCTGTTTAATTCATAGATCCTTTATTGCACAAACTATTTAGTCATTTATTAATTTATTTATAGCCTGAGCGAGGCTGTCCCTTTGAAATATTATGAGTGCTTCACCTTACACAGGAATCTCTTACTTGTTTACGGTATAAATTACACAGAAAAGCAAAGCAATACTCAGTCAAGCAGAATGTTCCTCCTGAAACTGTTTAGCTTTTTTGCTGCCACAGTCACACAGTAGCATAAAAATCGCAAAAGCCAGGTATTTCGGACCATCCCCAGACCCGAGCACGATCCATCTGGATCAGGCCTCGCTGCACTCACCGGATGGACATGTCCGCGTTGATGTAGTACACATCACGGAACATAACCTTCCCTGACAGCACCGAGAAGGAGAAAGATCCTGTTGCAAAGTAGAAAAGGTCATCTTCATAAAAAATAAACCTGCACACACCATGAAAATTCACTCATCCATAAACTGCAGCTTTCAAAAACAATCTAAACATTATCATATCATATGTGTCTGTAAATAGGTATAAATGCAAGGATTGACATGACTGTTACGCAAGTACGCATTCACCTTTAAAAGCAACATGTGTGGCAATCGATTGTTGTAACAGTGTGAATGCGTATGTATTTCATGTCCATTTGCGCTGATCTGACAAGTGATTATCAAGAATTTTACCCTTTATATGCGAATTCGTACTTCATTCACGCTGTTACAACAATCGATTGCCACACGTATCCCTTTTAAAGGTGAACGCATACTTGCGTACCAGTTATGTCAATCCCTGCACATATGGGTATTACGCCACGATAAAAACTGAAAAAATGTATGAAAGGACATTAAGGATTACACATCATTTGCATATCTATCTGAAAGGTAAATAAAACGAGACTCTAGTACCCCGAGAAATGAAAGACAAGAGAAATTTCATACATCATATTAGTTTGTCATTGCAACAGATTATGAATTAGATTTCTCTCATCAGTATTCAGCTCAATTTTCTGATCTCCATGACCTGTCACTGCCTACGCACCAATGTGGATATATCCATTTTTGTAGAGGCGATTGATGATCAGGGTCAGAATGAGTCCGATGTTGCGGGAGTTGTAGTAAGTCAGGTATATGATCCACCCACAGGACAGTATGGTTGCTGGAAGACAATGGTCATTGGAAGACTGAAGTTGGTTGTGATATCTGGCACAAAAAAGGAGGTTTTGAACACCCATGCTGGGGGGGGGAGTGTAAAGAATCCTCTGGTGTTATTTCCAAGACATCTACTAGCATGCATGCCAGCTGCAACATAATGCCAGGCTCCAAAAATTTCACAGCGAATGGGGAATGCCTTCAAATAAAGACTTTTTGAGCCACAAACAGTGAGGGAACAGGAAGTGACACATCCACCAAAGGTGCCAGGAAGGGCACATCCCAGTTACCCCAGACGGCATACCGCTTTGGTAGACATACAGCACCTCTAACTGTAAGGCTAACTAACCGTGATGACGGTTTATCACACCAAACAGTGTGAAGATCTAGCAGGAGTGAAAGGGAAACCAAACAGGTGTATGGCCTGACCACCACATCCTGGGTGATGAGGGTCTAGGAGCCTCTCTCTGAGAACTACACAGACCTGCTGCTGTCAGATAAATAGTTATATAGGACGGCTATTACAGCATAACTAGTAAATGAATTAGGTTTTACAGTCAAGTGCATTACTTTGACAGTAAGCATTGCTACAGGAGAGAGAGAGGTAAGGAGCATGCACTGAGTACAGTAACTTGTCGCACCCATCACATGACAAACCACCTCAGGGATGAGAACCTGAGCGGGTGATACCTCAGCACCAATCCTGCCCGCCAAGTACAGGAGACATGGAGATAAAATCTCCAGTTGTTTACATCCTACATGTTCACCCACAACACTGACCTACAACCAGCCACACAACTGTGGAGTTGTGCTCCGAGAGGTAGGAGTCCAACTCGTCCAGGTACGGGAAGGTGCTGTCGTTGCCTTTGGTCTCCATCTCTACCCTCTGCTGGCGCCAGGACTGGCACTAAGGGAGAGCAAATAGGGATGTTAACCCTAACACTGACAAAATAGTATCAAGGCTCAGCGTAGCTACAAAGACCAAAATGTGACATCACGTATGACATCACATGAAAAAAATAATATGACTGAAGAACTCATAACGTTAAAATTACAGATTGATATGACATTAAAATCTTTTGTTTTGGTATATGAAGTAGAGTTGCATCTTCATAGACACTCAACACTCTGTTTAAGCCTAAGGAGTCTGATAAACACAGAGATATTGGCCAAGGGCCAGTGATCAATAACCCCCGTTTGTACTAAAGAGGAGGTGCCCAGCAGGAGTAATGACTGCGTCGGCCGGCTGAGAGTCCGCTCCTCCTGTGCTTGCTCTGCGCCATCAAATTACGGCTGCCCATAAAGTGGAGGAGTAATATTTCAATTCAGTCTACCCCCCATATGGCAGCTTTGGTCATCCACGATGACCATCAACGGCTGGGGTCAAGAGGCTACCGCAGATTAAAAGCCTTAACCGCAGATCAAAAATGTTCTAGAATCCCACGGCAACCAGGAAATCACTCACTGCCCTAGCTGTCTGAAACTGCCATTGACATTTTTGGGCATTACCTTTTTTCAGAGGTGTTTAATAAAATAAATAAAATGATGCTTTATTTGTCATTTGCACAAGTACAAAGTCAAAGTGAACTTTATTGTCATCTCAGCTATATACATGTATACAGTGAGACGAGACGACGTGGCTCCAAGGAGTACAAGGAGAGGTACCTCGGAATACTTCCTTTCACAGATCCCATCTTGCTCTGCTTTGAGACATACACACATACACAGTTGAAAGTGAAGCTTGTGGTTCAAGCATGGGGTCTGACATTTACCTGGCACCCTTGGAGTTTTTTGGGGGATACGGCCCTTACTCAAGGGCCCAAAGGCGATGTGACTGTTCTGCCAAACCACAGGATACAAACTGCCGACCTCCAAAGAGGCCTAATCCAGAACACGTTTTAAGAGAACCCAACCCATCAGTCATTCATGGTGCACCATTAACTGTGAAGCAGCCGGTCCATAACCCAAGGATGGAAGTTCGACGCTCATGAACTGGTGAAAACCGTATCTGGCAGCACAGCTACGCGAGCCGTAGAAAGGCTAAGGACCGGCGCGACCTTCGCATCAGCCTTTATGATGTAACTGAATCTCAACAGGCACTGTGATTGCCATGAGATCACTCAATGGCCACTTGAGACCCAGACCGCCGCAGCTGATAGTCTGCTGCTGCGTCAAGCATCACGGGTGGGTGGCTGTGCGACTTAAGCGGCGATCATCATCCCTGAGTGCCAGTGAGCGGCCGAAACGTAGCTCGCTCTCACACTAGGCCTTGCGTCTTCGGAAAAACTGAAAACTTAGGCATCTTATGCAAATGACTCATTCTGAATAGATTACTTTTGCTGGAGAAGCACTAGAACATAAACCTTTTCCATTTCCCCCGTTTACCTGGTATACAACATCAACGACAATAGCAAAGTCGCTGGCCACCAAGATTTCATGAAGCTTCAACACAGATGACCCAAGTCTCCTGTGTCGTCCAAGATGAGTAGCTACTCCTGTAAAAATCTCAGGAAAGCAACAATTAACATCACATAGGCTAAGCCTGGCAAAACGCTTTCAAAAAAATTCAGAATACGACTTTTGAGAAGAAGGAGCAGTTGTCAGAAGACTACTACTTTTAATATGATTGACAGAGGAAATACATTAGCAAGACATTAGCAGGAAGTTACAGATAAAAGCAAATGTAAGGTGCTTCCTCACATCACCAAAGCACAATAAATAAGCAGACTTTCCTTCTGCATTGTATTACGGGGTCATATTTCGAAGTCTCAAACTTTTGGAGTAAAGGGCAGAATTCTAAAAATAGCTCCTAATTTTTTCACCTTAGCTGCAAACTTCCTGAATGCCTGACCTTGGGGCGATATGAAGACTTTTAAAAATGGCTCCATTAATTTGACATTGAAGCACTCGTGATGTCAGAGTCAAAAATATGAAGCCACCCATCCCACAATTTGTTTAGAGGGTAATCTCCAATGCCATCAACACCAGCCTGGCTAGAGAAAGCGCTTACACTTGATACTCAGAACAGCGGATAGCGGCCTGCCATTCCTTACTCAGTGCAATGATGTACTTAAATTCAGAAGAGCTTTTCAATGTGATGATTTCCAGCAGTAAGGAAAAGATCGTCCCTATAAATGATGGAAAGTCGGCATAAAGTTCAGAGCAGTGAGCATTTTTTTACATCACAGGTAAATTTGGAGTATCCAGCATCTTGTATCCACTTCTGTTTTAGAAACCTAAGTTTTCTATTCCCTTTCCTTCACTACTCATGTAGTAGAGTGCACAAAACTAAAGCAGCTAATTGTATACACTGATGTCAAGGCCTTAACTGGATGATTGTGATTCTACCAGTAAACAGCCTTTCTTAATTAACTTTATGAAATACAATTAAGCATAGCAGGCTAACATAAAAATTTAACTTTAAGTGTTTCTTTCATCCAGCTTGCAAAAAGTCCAGTAGAGGATCAGAAGATGCTGGAGAACATCTCAGGAAGCCTTAGGGCACAAGGCAGGTGTTCAGGATGCCATTCCATCACAGGACACAAACATCCTCTCACACAAAAACTACAGGCAATTAAAATGCCATTTCACGCAACATGTCTTTGGACCGGATGAGGAAACCACAATGTTTTTTGTAACGCAACAGTAAGCCCATATATCTGCATTGTACTATACTGTAAGTGTCTGCAGTGTGGCTTGAGCAAGGCCCTTATCCTCAATAGCTCCAAGGACTGGCTGCCCCTGCATTCTCAAATGTATGTTGCTTTGCATTTGATAAATAAATGAATAGTGTGCTTGCATAAATACAGAACATTCCAGGTCGCTCTCTATTTGGATGACTGCTGTTCACCGCATATGTGTCGACGTTTATTAGTGCTCCTCCTCAGACAAAAGTGTGGGCCTTCCGGACCCTCTGAATCAATGTTAGGTGTTGCCAGTTGACGAAACAGCAAGAGTTAACAAGCATCTAGGTCAGCCTTCAGTAACTATAGCTTCCCCGCTCATCTAACATCAGATATCGTAGCTTCACCTTCACGCACACAACTTCTCTGGTAACCAAACGGAGATGCTTCGTGCATAACGTCCGTTTTACATTTTCAGTATAAGCAAAGCTACTAGTTTTTTCAGTCTTTTTACAACGCAGTTTTAAAGCGGCAAATCTTTTGGCAGATGGTGTGATTACACATTTAGAATGAGCTGATAATAATCCAAGCCATTTACTAGCCATAAATTTAGCACTGATCTTTGGCACTCCTTAACACAGAAAAAATGGTCAAAACACTATTTCATTCATTCACCCATAAAACCCTTAAAGATTTGATAGATCAATTGATGAAAATCATGTTTCTATAAAATCATCAAAAACCCAAATTTCTTCAAATTTACACATGAACAGGCTGTAGTTTGAATCAGTGTAAACTTTTGGCTACTAAAAATGAAGGCATGGGCTTCCTTCTAACCACATAAAGCACTATTTGTGCAACACATTCATGCATGCAGCAACAAAGAAATGACCACATGTATTTCCATGACAATATGCGATGTTCAAATACTGTACAACTGGAAGGTCATACTGAAAACCGACTCCTTTTTCTGGCACTGCTAGCTACTATGCGCTTCTGCACATACAACTAGATCTTACTATTAGTTCTACTATTTCAAAAGGTTTCTAAAAATTGACTCACTGAAACAGGAGGGCAAAACCTAAAAACAGAAGTTGCACGCTGGTCCATGCAGATTGCCAGCACCTGCTAGGACAACACAGACTTCTTCATACTTCTGTGCTGAACACAAGGTCTGTGCAGATTTGACTAGCAGCTCCCAAGACAAGGAACTGTGATAGTGCCAGTTTTCACTGTTTAAACTGTGATCTATGCAGAACAAGCACAAACCAGATTTACAGTTTCTACGAAAACATATTGCAACCCAGTGCCATCTCCCCCAGTTCATCTAAATAAAGTTGTCAGAAGCACAATTTAATGGCACAAGACACTGTGCAATCTATACCATATAAACCATTACCAAAACCAGTCACAGTGTTTAAACAAAACAGCCTAAACACAAACAAAAGTCTATTTACACAGTCCATTACTCACTAAAGTCTGAATTGTGAAGGCTGCAGTGCGATGATTGTGACTTCAATGCCCTTCCTTCAGTAAATATGACTGCACTGACCAAGCCATAAATCTAAGAATGAAGTGGAGCACTAACAAAGGCTGACAGACTAATGTGTGTTGGACTGGTGCAGTTAAGCAGTCGTACAACTCTGCTTTTCAAAGCACATAGAAAGAAGTCAAAAGTACAAAAAAGGTCCGTATTGGGAGGAAAAGTGAAACTGTATTTACGTACTGAACATTTTTAACTCCTTTTCTTTTAAATCTCTAACTTGTGCCTAACCTTTGGCTCGAATATATGCACAGCTGCATACAGAGAGCTGTATGTTACACACAGGTCAAGTACATGGCAAGTGCACAAGTGTGTATTGTACAGGAAACTTCAACAAAAGCATATACCGTTCTGACCTTAGCATTTCAGTCTATACTGACGGGTTACTCCATTCAAACTGGAAGTAATTGCAAGTAATTAGCCAAACAGTATCTGAGTTGAAATGAATGTGACTTTCCGAAATCAAGAACCTCATAGTTACATAGAAGAACAAACGATCCCTTATTGGACCACAGTAACCCAAAACCATGCTGAGAAGCAGAAAGCACCCAATATTTTATTTATCCATTGCTCTTATCCAAAATTACGTATTGTGAAAGTACCTACAATGACATCATTATGAAGAGAGGGTTAGACAGTTCCTGGATCACTTAGGGTGAAGAACTTTGCTCAAGGGTCCAACAGTGAAATCACCCTGCTGACCCTGAGATTTGAACCAATGACCTTCGGATCACAGATACAGCTTCCTAACCCGCTGAGCCAGGAAATGACTTGAACGTAACACATTTTAGTCCTGAAAAAACAAAACGATTGTGTGTTTGATCTGTTAAAGCCAGCTGAGCTTCATGCATTTGGAGAAGCTGTGTTTTGCTGTCAGTATGCCAATGTCTTAGACTGGGTTATGTAGGTTAACGGGTTTAAAGGAAGCTTTGGGTGACCTATTGTGTTAGTAGCTGCCCAGTTAGGGGCAGAACCGCTCTTTCCACTGTCTATTTCAACAGCTTCAGGCAATAAACCACATTTGAATGCTCTCATTACATGGCGGCGACCCAGTTTAAAAGTTCATCACAGATGTATGAAGCAGAGGACAGACACAGGGAAAGCTCCTCCAAACGACATGTTCATTCAAAATACTATTAGAGACAAAGCTAAGAGACTGCATGCAATCCAATACATTTACTTGGTTTACAGCATCACAGTTCTGCTTAATTTCTATAAAAGCCATTTAAAACATTGCAGAATACCTCGTTATCAGCAGTTGATTGTTAGAAGAACCATATATATTTAGACTGGAAAGATAACTAAAGGACTAGAAAAGGTTACAGATATGAATGAAATTATAACTCCAAAGAGGAAGAAGCAGACGATAAAGTCTAAAATCTTACCAAAAGAAAGAGATATTAAATAGATCAGTGTGGAGCACTGGTGCCTCAAGCCTCGTCTCCTGCCCTTATGCCTGAGTAACATAATAAAAACTAGTAAGAATTTCTTCTGTTCTCCAAGAAGCTGCTGATATATAGTTGGAAGGCGAGATGAACACAGCTTCAGTTCCATAACCTCTCCTCAGGGGCACCCCAGCCATTCCATATATTTAGGAAATTTCAGCACCAGCTCATTTAATTAATTAATCTGTTTAAAACGAGGTGTGCTAGCGGTAGAATAAAAAAAAAAATGGCTGTATTGGATGGTTGCTGCAAATTCTGGGGTGATTTTAGCAGAAGGTTTTTTTTAACAGCTATGCTAACACACTGACAAAAATAACATCACACTTTTACACCAACATAAAGATCTAAACATCATTGTCTTTGGCTGCCTAAGACTTTTGTACAGTTCAAGAGAAGCACCATACTGAAGAATGACTGCCATCAATTAAACAAGGCCAAAGGACAAGGTTTGACATCAGAGACATCCCATTTAGTTACGTTTCATTTTAAGAGAACAGTAGTGGCAGGTATAAATGATCACTTAGTGGGCAGCCTTTAAACAGCAACAGTAGTTTAACACAGATACTTTAAACAGCAGTTCACCCAGTTATACACGAAAGGTGGGCCTATTTCACAACCAGTAGTCAATTTCGTCAAATAATGGTCCAATGCTTCAGCAGAACTCTATGATAAACCTTTGATTCTTTACCTTCTTTACTCCTAAGAAAGGAATTTACCAAAAGGACAAATCTTATAATCTGAGCTTCAGCTGCTAGTTATTAAATCTATGTCCTCCCTCTCCGAATTCCAGTATCCCACAATCACACATACAACACAAGTACATAAATAGCCTTTCAAGGATCAACAAAAAGTGAAAACCTATGGAACATAATTTGGAATATAATAAAAGATGACAAATGGCATATACATCACGCACTGCCTGTATTAGCTATGTACCACCTTAAATAATTTGGCCGTGACAAAGCTTAAGAGCAGCATCCAGCACCAGCCAAGCAACATTCTTTCTAGGGAATTGCCATTATTACTGTCATGCGGCACGGTGGCTCAAAAGGTGGCTTTGCTGGTAGCCATTCCAGAAACTTCCAGGAACGTTGGTTCCAATCTAGCCCCAGCCAGCTAGGAATGTGCAGACTTTAAGTGTCACTGCACACATTTCACGCTTGTCCACCAGTTCTCACTCAACAGGAAAAGGTGCCGAACTGACTCTCCAGAAAATGTGCATAGGGTGTAACCTGCATTAAAAAGAAAATTGCATATCGAAAATTCATAAATATAGCAGGAAATTCTTATAAAACACAGTCAACCACAATAAGCCTTATTTTGGTATTTGAATGAAGCATTTAAGCACCTTGGTGAAGGATTAAAAAAATAAAATAAATCAGGCATGCTCAAGGGAGTTTAACCAGCGAGTTTTAGTTACAAGTCTGTCCATAAACTTTAGCTTCCCCCATTCCTCTGCTCATATGAAGTGTTAACATGCCCTTCAGACAGTCAACTGCAAGGTTAATGTCGCTCACCATGGCATTCACCTGTCCTCACTTGTCTGATTATAGGATAAGCTAACATACATATATATCAAGATACATGACTCTTCAGCTGTGAAACAGAAATTTAACACCTACAGAGTCGCTATTTTATCACTTCCCAGAAATATCAACACTTTTGCATGAAGTTGTGCAGGAGAGAAGAGAAACTACTGCTTGAGGAGAGGGGAAAAAACGCACACACAGGCGCCCATTTATGTGTATACACCCAGCCAAATATGAGGAACTAATAACTTGTACAAGCACGCTACTAAATTAATCTATCAGCTGCGTTTTATTGTGATGAATAGGAAGGGATAGCACATCAAAACCTCAAAATAAAAATAAAAAACTAGCACACATAAAATATGGCTTCCTCACAAGTATAGACCCGTACAATTAAGTATTGCATTAAAAATTTCACTAGGTAGGCAGTCGTACTATTGCTGGGGCAGGGCATCCTAGACAGCGGTTAAACATGGAAAGAGTAACTTTTCCAAACAACTGAGACATTGCAATGTGTGACACTGCATTTAGCTTCTGAAAGTTTCTAACTCACTAAAATACTGCTATGCCGAAAAAAATGCAATACCATTAACTGCGAACAGACATCCAGTTTAATGTGAACGCTTCTTTAAATAAGAATGGGAACATTTGAGTTTAAATGCAGCCTAGCTGAAAGCAGACCTGGGCTGAAAGTGATACAGCCCACTGACATAATGCGGTGTTAGGTCAGCCGCACCTACAAAATATCACTAAACCGCACACTAGCATACACCTGACATGTTCAAATGAAACAAAAGCACCAAGACCCTGAAGTTTATGTTCTCTACTAACTAGTTAGGAATCGTGTGGTGTTTATCCTAATACGAAGTTATCAGCTAACCCCGTATTACAGTTGCTCCTAGTGCTCAGCGAAGCTCCTCTGTTTGTCGGGAGGGGGACACACTCAACACTTCCTGGAATGAGCACCACTGTCTTTACAGGAGCGCCGGAATAATCGCTCACCGGTATGCAAGTGGGTGAGCAAAGTAACGATCCGCCGTACTGTGGTAAAAGTTAACCAAACGAAGGCCTCGCCCCGCTCGCAACAGTCCGAGCCGCGACGCCGGTGCAGAGACCATAAGCGTGTGTGGAAACTTACCTCCTCATATAAATGAAGTTATTCTGTCTCATCGTCCCCCAGAAGAAGTCACGGGGGGCTGCCCATTTGTCACTCAGGTGGGCGACATTTAGAATCCCAAAGGAGCAAAACGTCGCTACCGAGAACGTTTACTATTTACACCTCTCCGATCTAATGGCAAGTTGCTGCGCCGATTGGCATCGGACCAATCGGAAAACGCGAGGGTTCGGAGAAACGACCAATCGGTGACCGGGATGACGATACAACATCAACGAATGACATCGACTTCGGTTACGGCCAATGAAAAAATAGATTATTTTTCCTATAGCCAATCACACACCGTTGTTGTGTCCACAAAGAAAACATTTGGCTCGAGCGTCCAGAAGCGCAGCGCGAGATGTCTGAAGTTGTGGTATCTATCCGTGAAAGACGAGGAAGTTAGTACCGCCAACTAGATTTGATAGGTTTTATGAATATATATAACATAATAATAACACACACATATATATATATATATGGATATATATGTATGAATATATGTGTGTGTGTGTGAGAGAGAACTTTTAGTAGTTGCTTATTAATGTACTTTTGCCGACTAAGTTACAGAAAAATACTTTTTTGTTTTTAGATTTAATTTTTAGAGTTGTGAGCTGTAGTATTCACGTGACCAAATCTAAACTTATCAGCCGTAATTACCACGTAAATTTCAGTGTAATTTAATACCTCAGATGTCTTCCTGCGCTTCCGATATCTACGTAGTTTGTTATAATTACCGTGTTCGTATAGTTTCTGCTTTAGGAAGGTCGTATTTGCTGAAATACGCCTCGATGCATTATGTGCGTGAAATTGTGTGCTGCTGTTATTAATCGTATGATTAATGTGGCACTCTCTTCCGGTTCCATTTTTTTTAGCTGTCGATCTATTTTGGTTGTGGTAAGGATATCTCCGTGGCCGGAAGAAAACACTGATGGAGGATTATCTGCCTCTATAGAAGGTTTTGTTCAGTGTCGTTTTATTCATAGTGGAGTTTGACACGAAGAATTGAGTCAAGAACCGCATCTCTCTGTCGTATAGTAGTTGACAGCTATCCGTCCTCTTAATGGTAATGATATCCTAATGATAATGATAATAATTCTGGCAAAACAAATCTGCGGGTTTCACCCGATAATAACACTTCAGATGTTATTTCCATTCAGAGTGCGGTCTACTACGCCAGGCACCCACGCTGCTAGTACTTTGTGGAAAAATTCCCTTTAATCTCCGCTTCACAGACCGCCAGCACAGAAATGCTTTGAGAAAATTCAAAGTTAAGTTTCAAATGCCCTTAGATCAGGGCTATTCATTCACGGTCCTCAAGGCTGAAATCCTGCTGATTTTCCAGCCTTCCTTTACCTGTGAGCCAGGTGTGAAGCCTCTGTGCCCAATCAGACTCAGTAATTCTTAAACTAACTACCAGGGAGAACCGAAAACAAGGCCTGGATTTGGAATCAAGGTCCAGATTCGAAGAGCCCTGCCTTAGAGGGACGCACATGTTAAGTAGGGCCGTGCAAGAACTGTTCGAGGGCCGGGGGGGGGGGTTTCCACCAAGCACGATTTCTCAGCTAGGTTAACTTAAGCTTACTTTTGGTAAGGAGCATTTCTATTGTAAGGCGAGGGTTTGGGGTTCAACTCCCAGGTAGCTGTGTTCCCTCTATGTTGCTTTGGAAAAAACATTGGATTAATGAGTGATATGCTTCTGCGCCAGAGTCCTGATGAACTGAGCTTCAGTGGTCAAGTGTGTGGACCTAAATAAAACACACATCCCTATTTGTCTCTTTCCAACACAGCTGATTTATGAACCCTCTCTCTGGGGACTCATGCTAACTTTCTCCTTTAAAGACCTCATAAATTTTTATTTCTTCCGAAGTGTTTCCTGTTCTTTTCACACTGAATTTTAGAATTTTCTTAATGTTAACTGCAGTCCCATCGGTCCCTGGTGTCATTTCAATTTAGCATCCGTCAGCTTGTAATCCATCCTTCCACCTCTGATTGCTTATCAAGCACAGGGTTGTGATGCCGGTCTGCAGCCTATTCCAGAGAACGGTAGGGGACCACTCTATGCAGAATACCAGTCCACTGATTTCTGCCTAATAAATATTAATGTCAATAAATGTAATGTGAAAAATATTTCTTTCAAATTGTCATATTGCCACAATAGAGCATTTCCTTAACAATTAAATTATTATATAATTATATACTTTTTCTAAAAGTTCAACAGAACCCTTACACTGACTAGAACACCAACACTGGCTATAACAAAACAAACATTACATGGTAATCTAGTAATGTATTGCCAAAAAAGTATCTTGATGATTATCAGCCAGGCAACATTGAAATTAATAGTTAAATTAATCAAAAATTTATGGGGGAAAGCTTTTATTGTCTTATGCCGGATGGGAGTCAATGGATGCTAAATGTCTATGTGAGAGATTGAATGTGTATTGCAAAAATGAGTATAGAGAATGAATAATAACATTTAATGAGTTCACACTGAAGTGATATTATATGTGCAATATAAAAGCAATATATTCTTTCCAGTGGTTCTTCAATTGCTTGCAGAGTAAGGCATGATTGAAAATAATTACATAATTCTGTCGGGCTATGATTTTTCTATGCGCAGCACTAAAAATCCAACCAACATCATGGAATAATATGAAAAATAGAAAGTAAGTAGAGATGGATCGGTGTTTATGCGTTTCGAATCACTTTATTTTTATGCTAAACATGAGACCAGCTCCAGTGGAATGTGCTGGTCATACAGGGATCAATTTTATACACAAGAATTGCTTTATATAGATAAACAGTCTGCGAAAACCTTAAGAATTGATGCATAGTTCAGAGAATTCAAAAGTGGCAGGCAACCAAAAGTACTGCAGTTTTTCTATTTCACTCTTTTAACTCCTTAGACAGTTTTGACTATAGAGGGAGGGTTAAAATGTGGATCAAACTATGCATTTAGGTTTCAGAAACTTGAGGGTGGACCTTATCACTTACCATTTCTTGTCTCGCGAACAATAATATGTTATAAAGAATAAAATAAGCTTTAGTAGTGACCGAAAGAGTGAGATTGCGGATACGGGCAACGGAAATGAGTTTCCTTTGCAGGGTGTGTGGCCTCAGCCTTAGAGAGCTTGGACATTCGGGAGGAGCTCGAAGGAGAGCCGCTGCTCCTCTGTATAGAAAGGAGTCAGCTGAGCTACCAGCGGTTTGGGTATCTGACTGAGATACCTCCCTGAGGAGGTGCTTTGGGCATATCCAGTTGGGAAGATGCCCTGGGGTAGACCCAGGACACACTGGAGAGATTATGGCTGTGTCCAAATTCAGGTGCTGCTTCCTTCTACAGCTGCATTTGAAAGCCAATTGCATCATAGTGATGCAATAAGGCTTTCCCATTTCGAAGGCTCCTTCACTTATGGTCTAGGAATACATCCTTCTTTTGCCAAGTTGCAAATGATCCACCCTTTGGATCCTTTGCAGCCCAATATATCCCAAGATTCATAGCTCGGACCTAGGAATTAACACAGCCTGCGAAGGCTACATAGACTGTGTCCTTCGAAGGATGCAGCCCCTGAATTTGGACATAGCCTATATCTCTCAGCTGGAGGAGGTAGCTGGGGAGAGGGAGATCAGGGCATTTGCTGCCTCCATGACCCGGACCCAGATAAGCGATGGATGGATGGAAGGAAAGTAAGGTTTTTTGAAAAAAGTAGACCCTAATCCAACAATACACTTAAACTGTTTACTTCCAAAATGTTTGTCTTTGTGCAGCAGTCTACAATCCCCCCCCCGGTTACTTACAAGTTCACTCCTGAGTGTTATTGGGGTAACAGGCCTATACAGGTGATTTACCTGCCTGAAGGAAAATGGCCATGATGAAATGGCTGACTTTGTACCAGCAGGTCACTGACGTTACTACACAGAACAATCTTTGCAAAGAGACAGCATTGCAATTCATGAAATATTAATGTGGCTGGGAGCGAATGTAATGTGTTTAAATTGTTCTGCGCAGATAAAATCGTTTAGTCCCTGACAGCAGCAAAAACTCCTTGCGCTCATTGAGCAGTCTTTGAATTATTATTACTTTCATCGTGCTGTTTCATACAATCTCAGTGTTACAAATTAGAAATACCCCAAAAAAGTCATCAGCATGGAGAAAGTATAATCTAAAGTTTTATTGGTGAGTCATAAAAGCCTTGAAAGAGTCTTTTTAGTCACTTCCCCCATTTTCCCTGGAGTAGAAAACTATATTATGGAGAATAATATCATGAAGAAGGAGCGGAATAATTAAGCTATCCGTTTTTTAAGAGATCTTGGAACCACAACATGTGGTGCCCAATGAAAGCCGGGCCTAATTCTTGGTCTTGAAAGCCCATTGGTGGAAAACTGATAATGGACAGCTTTTTGGCAGGTGGCCAACAGATAAAAATGCAGTCATGAGTATATTAACACATTTCTCATATTGAAAATGGTCCTTTAGCTGAGAAATAAACTTCATACATCAGGAATATAGTATTATTTATTAATGTAAAGTATATAAGATGTTTTAATCTTGGTTTCTACTATATTTACATGTAGCTGAGTCACATACCATCCCAAAGAAACCAACCACAGAGGAACTCAAAGCCTTATTCTTTTGATCCAAAGTCAGACATCTTATTCTTTAGGAGACACAGCCAACCAGACCTCATCTCTATTTCTTAGGGATTTTGAATATTATACATTGAACGGACTGAAGTCCAGGGAGCTGTTTTAATCTATTTGCATGAATGTGTTTCCCAAGTAAACATAACAATTATAATAATTCATTTGAGTACCCGATTTATGTAATCATCAGACAGAAAATACAGTTTTTAATATAAATCTTAAAAGCTTAATAAGATTTTCAGTTCCACTGCTTCCACAGACTCAAGACAGGCCTATACACTAGTGGG
Organism: Mormyrops boulengeri; assembly: GCA_026781065.1. NCBI lineage: Eukaryota > Metazoa > Chordata > Actinopteri > Osteoglossiformes > Mormyridae > Mormyrops > Mormyrops boulengeri. The sequence continues at coordinate 258,338 of JAODLD010000119.1, forward strand.
CAAAATTGCAGAAAGGCATTATGTTTTAAAAATTACTGTACGAATATTGGAGGTGATGTTTAGAGACAATTAAAGAACGTTACAAACATTATATATTGGGCGATGAAATGAGTAACCGGAGCAACGGTTGAGTAAAGTTCTGTGCTTTCTAAAAATTGGAGGTGTTTTCACAATTGTGGTCACTAGTATATATCTAACTGTAGTTCGGAAGTAGGGTGGAATGCTGTCTGAGTGAGTAATATTATGCTCCAGGGTTTAAATTCCATCCCCAAATATGTGTGTGGGTTTTGTTATAGAATTAAGTAAATTGGTCTCTCTGAATATCCTATAGTGTGTCATGAGAGGGGAGGCATGTACACCCCCTAATATTTAATTTGGCTTTATCTGTCCCCTTATAAATAGAACTTTGCCTCTAAATTATTAAGTTCAGCCCCCCCCCACAATATCAAATTCTCTCCTACGCCATTGGTGTGGGTCCGATGTTTGACTGACATCCTGTCCTGGTGTTACCCTGTACTGCATGAAACAAAAAGTACTTTATTAGTTTTTCATACAAAATAGAATCAGTGGGGATTGCCCTTATAGTTTTTCTTTAGAACCCCTTCGCCAGGAGTACATGACAAATCTCAACAGATAAAAGGGTGCTCTTGTGATCTGATTAGCAATAAAGTCCTGCCGTATGGTGTATTTTGAAGCATCATTGTTTAATCTGACTACACATTATGATTAAACCCCTGTTATAGCATTCCATTTTTATTAATTAGCTTTGGTCCTGATCTAATTTATGATGTACTGATAACTTACTGATAACAGCATATCTTGGCTGTTTTTTGTGTGTTTTAAACTGACACTTATACCTACTTCACAAGCCGACGTTTCTTTGTTTAAACGCAGGTGGTACTCGACCTGGTCTTGCTGCTCGGGGATGATGCTGGTTTAGTCTCACGCTACGGGGAGGACGAGCAGGGCAAGGATGCTCCATCCCCCTGCAGTTCACTTGGAGAAAGTACCGAACGTACATGCTGCGCGGACGGACGCTCAGCCTTCCCTCTGCCTCTGCAAGGATTCGACACCCTCCTGCGACAGGAAAGAGACTGCCTGCATGTCAGAGAATAAGTGCGCGTCTTTTTCCGAGCAAAAGAATGAACGAACGAGCAAAGAGGACAGCGGGGAAGTGGAGGCACGTTACATGAAGTCAGTGAAAACGGCACGAGAGTCCTCAGGATACTATCAGTATCATATGTAAGTACTGACTAATACTCGCAAACACTTGAAAAACACTCCAGCGTTTAATTATTTTTTTTAACCTAAAACAACTTTATTATTAACATTGTCATAAGTTCATTTTATTTTTTGAGATATACACTTAAATATATATTGTAAGTTTAAAGGAAAAACAATGCAGATCATTATATAAACATTCTGAAAATGAAAACGCTGAAATGTTAAACAGCCGGTGAAATAAGTAGTGATGGCTTAACGGCTTTATCTTGGCTTTTAGCGCCACCGAGTGGTTATTTATTTATTGATTTATTTAAATGAATGTAATATTATTCTGTTTTATTTAACACTAATGACAAAAACGCTTGTTGCGAATTTTTTTTTTTCTTTTTCTTTTATCAAAACAACTAAGTTTTTGTTTATTGCATTGAGGTATGAGGGGCGTCGTATAAATGTAACTTCAAGCTGAAGGGAAATAAGCAGATTTTCTGCGCGTATGATGAGCGAGGTTACAATGAAAATCAGACGGCGAAGATATCAGATCTGTAGCTGCTTTTAACAAATGGAAAGACAGTTATACTTTTTGTCAGCATGTCACACGATACGCAGATGAATTTGTTCAAAGTAAAAAAAAAAAGATATTTACCTGAACAAGTTTAGCTCATTTAACGGCATCATATTAAATCGATACAGAAGAAGACCTGATCCTTATTAACAGCTGTGTGAACTTCACAAGTAATTTTCAGACCTGCACGTATAAATCTACGAATCGCAAATTATTTCGGTTCCAATTGGATGTTGCTGTGTGGGACATATCAAATGCCAAGAAAGAATATTGATTAACCAGCTGGATAAGTAGCCATCACCTGAATCCGGAATATTATGAACATTACATTAAATGTTCATCTGATTTTGCAATCAACATAAAATACGCTGCCGGAACGCACTGTCCTGTAACTTACCTATAACTTAAATAAATAAAATAAAGTGATGGTAAGACTCAGCGCACTGTTATTAGCGTGCATGTAAAGTATGTATATGTTAGCTTGCCTTTGTCAGAATAATATTGCCAGTATTTTGCGGGGTGTAGGACTGCCTTCCCGTCCATCACTTAAGGACATAAACGTTCGGTCTGCTTTTGGGATTACGTCTAAAGAAATACTGAGAAAGACGCTGTCAGCATGGAAGAGGATGGGCTCTCACGTATGTAATAAGTGTCAAAGTGATGTATCCGCTGTTTGATTCTAAATGCCTGAGATATACCCAGTGATAGTAATCGTGGTGTTGGATGGGCAAATTGCAGGCGTGTGTGTATAATGGGCATGTGGACTGCGGGAGCTGGGTACTGTGCTTTCTTGGGGAAGCTATAGCCTATATTTGATATGCAGTAATGTGGCGTCTGCTTGCAGCTTCAGAGTCTCTGTTAATTTGCACCTCCGCTGCCCGTTGGCTCCTGAAGTGTCTGCCACGTTTTCAGGCTGTGTAAAAAACGAGCGTCCTAACTGCCGCAACGTCGTATCGACTATTTCTCTCCTTTTGTACTATGCATTTTTTTTCAGGGTCCATCGCCCTAAATTGCCATTGCTTAGTATTCACTAAGTATTTCTCTCCTTTTGTACCTGTCATGTTTTCCTGGTGTATGCAAATGAGCGCCGCAACTGCAGCAGCTTATAATTGACCATTTCTCTCCGTTTGTAGGCTGTCACATTTTCACGGTGTGTGCAAATGAGCGCCCTAACCAGCGCTAAGAATCGACTTTGTCTTCATGTCGTTGATTTAACCAAAGTTACCCCTATAAATCTATCTCAAAATACATACACTGAGTGTGTTGACCCTGTAGTGTATTTGTTACCAGGGTTGATCAATGATCAATGTAACGTTTTGAAAATCAAATCCAGAATTCCAGCTGTATTCCCTCCTTGACGTTTAGGGTTGTGAATATGATTGTTGCGTGTACAAGTGACAGTCTGTCGAAAATTGCAAAATAACTGCCATCAGTGTGAAAATGAGCACTAAGGTCCGCACAATGAAATGTATGGCGCTGCCCTTGGGAAAAAAAATGACGAGAAAGCAATTTTTCAAGAAGCGTGTGTCTGGCTTATTATCACTTAGAAGCAGCTTCTGTAACGAGACCCCTTACAGACTGTGTTTTATTATTCAGTACGACAGTCAGCAGCCCTGCAACGTCCGCTTGGTAACAGTATATAGCATAAATCCTAGCAATCTAAGTTAGTAGCTCCAACTCACTCTGTGATGCAGTGACTATCAGGCAATTGAAGCAGGTTGTTTCTGTATCACCGCGTTTTTTGGCCCACTTGGATACTCATCCACAGCTGGCTACCTGAATCTAATGAATTTCACGAATTAACGTCTTCACTATGTTATCCTGAAACCCAGGGTTTATTTTTTTCATAGGACGCCTTCCATTATTTTGCATTAACTTACATGTATTTGTCTTCCTTGTACTGATAACCTAGCGGACAGTCGGTGATGCCGGAAGATTGTAAAAAGCGCCGTTTATTAACGCCATTGCCTTGGCTGTTATTTCTCATGAGAATAGATAGGGGGATTTCAACTGCTGAATTCAGTCCAGTTAATGAAACACTTTTATCTTCTGTGTATCAGTCTTCTTATACTTTGAGGTGTGACTATGTGGTGAAAGTTCATTTATTGAATCTATGGTTCCAGTTTAATCTACGTCCAGTTAGATCCAGGATGTTTTTAATTAAAGAAATTCTTCATTACTAATTTTACCAAAGATGATGGAAGAATATATTTCTGGATTATGACCAATGTAATGCAAATACAATAAATTAATTTATGCACCCTTGGGAAGATAAATCCCACTGTAGGTGTATGTAATGTCTTAAAGTTTTTAGGTAATCGGTATCTTAAATCTGGAGACATATATAGGAGACCAACAAATATATAATTCTTGTAAGAAATTTGCCATGATAGATTAGATGTTGAAACCAGCTATCAGTACTATCGAATAGATGTAAACAGTAACTTTATTGATAGCGTTGTGTGTGTGATACCACGCTTATGTTTGATATCTCTATTGTAAATGTATATACCTTGCTGAGTGTGTAAACCTGGGCACTTGGCGCAGAAATTATCCTTCTGTTGCAATTTCCAGCATGGAAGTGTCATCTGTCGCGTTTAATTAAAATGCGATTAAAGGCCGCGCCGGTACATGCCATCCGCAGGGCATCCTCACTACGCATCAGTACGCAGTCATCTCTCGCTGTGTGCCTAACTGACGTGTCATGGGAAGGAAGAACTTTCTATTGTGTGGGAGAAAAATGGAGAATGCTTTGAGTAGCTGCTGGATGTAGATTATTGGATGTAGTGGTTTGCTTATCCCTTTTCATCCTAAAGTGCACAGAAGGTTGCTTTTGAACTCGGAGTAATAAAGCTCAGGTAACTGGGTAGAAATGGCACCTATATAGAACAGCACTGGTTTTTCAGTTCATTTTGGCCACATGATTCTACAACTGTACACCCATAGCAATGGCTAATTTCAGTCCCAGTTCTGTGGGCTCCCCTAGGATGAGCTTGGACCCCCCTACGCAGCGTCGTCTCACCGTGATGCGGGAGAAAGGACGACGGCAGGCGGTGCGAGGGCCTGCCTTCATGTTCAACAACCGAGGGTCTAGCCTCACCTCGTGGGAGGAGCGCTTTCTGGAGGCGGCCGAGTACGGAAACATTCCAGTGGTGCGCAAGATGCTGGAGGAGACTCGGGCACTCAACGTCAACTGCGTGGACTACATGGGCCAGAATGCACTGCAGTTGGCGGTGGGCAATGAGCACCTGGAGGTGACAGAGCTGCTGCTGAAGTGCGACAACTTGGCCCGCATCGGTGACGCCCTCCTGTTGGCCATCAGCAAGGGCTACGTCAGGATCGTAGAGGCCATCCTCAACCACCCGTCGTTCGCCGCTGGCAAGCGCCTCACACGCAGCCCCTGCGAGCTGCAAGACGACGACTTCTACTCATATGACGAGGACGGCACCCGTTTCTCGCCCGACATCACGCCCGTCATCCTTGCCGCCCATTGCCAGAAGTACGAGGTGGTGCACATGTTGCTGACCAAGGGAGCTCGCATCGAGCGGCCGCACGACTACTTCTGCAAGTGCGCGGAGTGCGCTGAGAAGCAGCGCAAGGACTCCTTCAGCCACTCACGCTCCCGCATCAACGCTTACCGGGGACTGGCCAGCCCTGCCTACCTCTCCCTGTCAAGCGAGGATCCCATCCTAACTGCCCTGGAGCTCAGCAATGAGCTCGCCAAGCTGGCCAACATTGAGAAGGAATTCAAGGTAAGTTCGCAGATTGAATCGACGAATCCTTCAGATTTACCATTGTTCTCTTGATGTGGCACGCAGCACATGATGTAATTCATGTGTCTGGTGACCTCGGTATGGCATCTGCTGTGGACAGTACCATTTCACCCTTTACTTGATTCGGGTGTTTGTCAACTGGCTAGGGTGCCTAATCACTGTTGTGTAACGTATACCCCTGTTGCCACCAAGACAAGAGAATCAACTTAGCTGCTTCCGCCTGGTAATTACAGATGATTACATAATTGCGTTAACATTGATTAAGACTTCTGCGTCACACTTACTAATAATCTCATTACTATAAGTGGACGCTGGCTTCTGTATTCACTGGCAGGTGCTCAACCCGTCGATATAATGCACCAAAAACAATGTTTCAGACAGATTCTTCAGTAATTTGTGAAAAATAATAATTGCCTTAGTCTTTGATCAGATATTGAGAGCAAACTTCACATTGAAACTGGAGTGATTTTTCTGTGAGCTTGACTGATTGCCATGCGGGAACATCAATCCAACAGTCTCGTCGTTTAAATACTGTTCGCTTTCATTCAATTCCAGTCTTGTTTTTGGAGCGTCTCTGGTATGCCCCCCCCCACGTTGTGAATGTCCTGAATGGGAGATTATTTTTGGCATGGTCAGCTTGTTTGAACAGCAGCCAATGGCCCACGCTGTGGATCTAATGATTGACCAGCAGGGGGGCGATGACGCTAAAATTCACCTCGCTTTTCTGTTAAAGTTGAGGTCTGCTCTCTTACAGAGATTGTGGGAGCAGGACAGAGCACCCAATGTCTGCTGAGTTCTCTGACTCTAGTTTTCTGAATTAGGTACGAGGATGAAGCTAAAGGAATAGCTTGGAGATTTGGTTTGAGAGGTAATGGAGTCTTCCAACGTAATTTGTAAGGCACATTACCTGCATCTTGTAAATGTGTCTATCAGTCTGTAACTACTGAGCGAGACCAACTCCCCCAGAAAATTGAGCTTAAGTGTTTGCATTCAGAAATTATTAAAGAGTTTTCAGTCAGCCCAAATACCTTGGAAACACACTCTCGTAATTCTGAGTTTCCATACTCGTTTCACTTGTGACTTCATTTTTGCAACCATTTAGATGATGTTCAGAGTGGTGATTCAAGTGGAGAGATTTTTGTCAATGCCTACAAATAATATAGATACTTCACAGATCCTGATCACACCATCATTACCCCATCAGCACCTCCTTTGACTGTTCTGGTTACACAAGGTAGATGGGAGAGATTCTCCTTCTGCCTGACTTGACCAGTCCTTGGTCTTTAAGCAAAAGAATTCATAAAAATTCTAAATGTTGATCTAGTGGTTTAATTTTGCTTTGTTGCACTACATTTAAAAAGTGCTTTGAGATTCAAAGATTCAGGGCTCTTTTAAATGGTCCAATATGAATGAATATCCAGATGATGCCTGCATATAGTTAAAGGTTTTCACCTCAGGCTGATTCCACTTTTTATTTGACCCTGTTTTGCCTTATGTCTTTAGTGTTTCCATTTGCAAGCTGTAACACCATTAATTGTGTGTGTTTTTTTCTTTAATTACCATAAGGAGTTTACCCTGGAGGTGGTAATAGTGCAGATGTACTTTGGTTTTTTTCTCTGCGTAACAGCTAAAGAGTGAGTCTGTGTAGTAAAGTGACACTGCAGCAGGATTCTTAAAGTAACAGATTCTGCGTATTTCCGTTTCGTTACTTGGGGGCTGCATTCACCCAAAGCAAGAAGTTTTACCAATTCATACATTTGGTTATTTCACCATAATAAATTCTATAGCAGAGTTGCTTGAACTAGCAACCTTCTGGACACATAGCTGCAGATGTAATTCCTTGCTAATCCATTGTTAGAGACTGCAGTCTTTGCACCTTTCACTGATTTTTAAGCCGCACAGCATCATAAGTGCTGTGCATGAGTTTTTCTCAGAGGGTATCAGAGACTTACTGCCTCACATTTGACCCATTCTTGGATGTGTACAAATTATAATATGAGATTGAGACGAAGACTTAATGTATTTAAATGGACCATTATATAACTCATAATATATCCCTAGTAATTTTGTGAATTATTATTTTTAATATTAATTATATTTTTAACATTCCATGACCCATTATAAGAGGAATCAACTGAGCACGGGGTAGGGTACAAAGATCTTCTTTTCAGGCTTTAACTGCTATGCCATCTTTCATGCCACACCTACTGTTTTGGGCTTATTTGTGTCTGTAATTTTGTCCCAAGAAGGACCTCTACCATTCAATGCACATACTGTTCCACTGATGCAACATTCAGAAGTTCATTGATGGACACATTTAGAAAAGCTGGACACTAGTGCAATAACAAGCTAGAGAGAGCAGTCTGACTTAAATTTCAGTGGGGGATCATTGGTTCTAAAACAGATTCCACTCTTTCAAGAAATGAACAACAAGCACCCAGTGGAACTTGATGTGAGATTTTACCCCAACTGTTCTTACTGCGGCTGTCAGGAAGAGGCTGTATTGGTTACATTGATTAATCAATGCAATTAATCCGAAATAGGATTAGTTTAGAAGGAACAGGGAGACTAATAGTACAGGGAGACAAATAGAGAAGCTACTTGCACCGATGCATGCATTCTGCTTCTGAATAAACATCATCCAGTTTCCTGAAACTGGTGTGCACCATTATTTGGCAAGTATGCTCTTTTCACTTTTATAGATACAGTGTTTGATATGAATGTTAGATACAGATTTGACTGTTGACAGTTAAAAAAAAATGGAAACACTGGAAAGAAACTATTAAAGGGACCAAAACCATGGGAGAAAATAATTAACTGGCTAATATTATTTGTATTTCTAAAGGGCTGAACACTGTAAATATTCAGTAAATGTTTAAATTGTTTTCCAGGGTTACAGATTTAATTTAAAATGTTTAGAGGCTCGGTATATGTTGGAAACCACCCCTAAACTGTCAACTTACACAATAAACTAAACAATTCAGAAGCGGCGTAAAAGGGATTTTGCTGGTGGTTGTTCACCAATGCTAAGGCATGTAGACTGTCAGTTTTACAGGCCCTAACAAACCCTGTCTGCACCTTCTGCACAGAATGACTACCGCAAGCTGTCCATGCAGTGCAAGGACTTTGTGGTGGGGGTGCTGGACCTGTGCCGGGACACGGAGGAGGTGGAGGCCATCCTGAACGGGGACGTGAGTGCGGAGTTAGAAGAGGGGCAGACGCACCGGGCCCTGCTGAGCCGTGTCAAGCTGGCCATAAAGTATGAGGTGAAGAAGGTTAGTGGTGGTCCTGTTCACATCCCCAACCTCCACATCTTCAGTCATGATGCCTGCTTGTTTCTCCAATTATGTTTATGCATTGATTTCAGTATCAGACAGGGTTGGACTGGGATTAAATATCAGTCCTGGATATTGGGGTCCCCCCCCCATAGTAAATTTTTTACAAGCAGGGGGTAACCCAAGTAACTTTTGCCAAGCGATCAAGTTTGCCAGCCCACAGGAGCAATGCTAGAGATTTTAGGCCTCATCATATTGGCCCCCCCAACCCAGATCAATACAATTACAGTGTGTTCCAAAATTTTTCAACCCTCCCCCCAGCTAACAGGGAACCTTTCTGGAACTTTAGCCAATGTTATGTGAATGTCTTCTTAAAATTGGCAGAGAACATCCATGCTGTAACATTAATGGAAAGTTACATCCACGTTTTACATCCTTTTAATGCAATTCATGCTGAGAAATATTGCTTTTTAATAATATTGTTTCATAAAAGTGCAATAAGAGTGCTCTACAGATGCACTGTTCAGCCTCAGACCCATGACCGCTGAGGTGTAAAGCCACTGTGTTTGTTTGCATTAGCCTTAGTTGCATTAGTAGATGTAGTACTGGGATAATGTTCTGGGAACATCAGAAAAACTGCAGACTTTGAACGTTTCCATATCTTAATCGTAACGTTCAGTAAATGTCCATAGAAAAATTGTTAGCGGGGCCTTTACAACACCCCTGCCAGGCCACACCCCCCTCTAGACAATTTAAGATAAAGCACCAATCGCAAATTTTACTGTCATATTGCATTGTGGGTATTTTAATCTCTAGTCCCTCTGGGCCATGGAGTGACACCTGACAGCATTGAGACAATAATGCCGTGATCTGTGAGGTGCTGAAAGCTGCAGAAATAGCTGCAGGTGAGGATGTCTAAAAAATATAGTCCTCTGACAGAGGGTGGCCCTTCAAGGCAGTCCACAAGCCAGTTACAAATGTGCCTGTTCATCTTAAGCCTCTGGGCATGGAGATATTAAGGCTGGAAGCTGGTTTGCAAACAGGAAGAACTCGAGACCACTATAGTCAGATATATCTCAATTAAACTGACATGCTTGCTTAATGTGTGCAGGCTTGCCAAATGTGTAGGCGACCTCTTAGGCATTAAGGCATGATGACAGAGATGCTAACCAAGAACAGCAGTGGTGGTCAATTTCATCTCTCAGACGCCGTGGCTTGCAGCACGGTCTCCCCGTGAGAGTGTCAGGCTTTAATCTCCATATTTGGCGGCAGATCACAGGGCACGCTTCAAACGGCGGACCTCAAGCTGAAATCCTTTGGACTAACAAACGGGGGTCACCTTTCAGAAGCACTGTGGCCATCCGACTGTTTACCAAATGCTGGCTTTTCCGCTGAACATTATACTCTGTTAAAATGCCTATGCAGGAAGGCTCAGTTAATTAGTTGATGTTTAAGTATAGTTATACTTACTGATCTGTATTTATGAAAGAAGATCGCCTCTATTAGGGAGAATGGACTTTTTAACTATTAACCCCTTGGATAATTATACCCAGGGATGCAGAAGTACGCATTCACCTTTAAAAGCGATATGTGCGGCAATCGATTGTTGTAACAGCGCACATCTGTACATATTTTATGTACATTTGCGTTGATATGACAGGAAATTTTAACCTTTATATCATAATTTCTACTTCATTTTCGGTCAAAAGTTTAAAATTCACGGTCATTTCTTGTCATAGCAGTGCACATGCCCATGAAATACGTACAGATTTGTGCTGTTACAACAATCGATTGCTGCACATATCACTTTTAAAGGTGAATGCAGTCTTGCATACCAGTTATGTCAATCCCTGATTATACCCTTAACTCAGTTCCAGGTTTGAAATCTTATTATCATGTTAATAAACCTGATTGGCAGACCTGACTCTGAATTTTATTAGTGGATTTGATTGAGAAAGACGTTATCTGACTCACCATGTCTAAATTCACTATGAAAACACCTTAAGACACTGAGTCATTTTTCATGGTGCTTTGGGATGAATTAGACCAGGAGTGTCAGACTCCAGTCCTGGGGGGCCGGAGCCCAGTACATTTTCGGGTTTTCCCTCATTTAACACACCTGATTCAACTGCTTGTGCTAATTATCACATAGCTCTTGAGCTGAAACATTTGTAGTAGAACAGGGAAAGAACTAAGCTACACAGGGCTCCGGCCCCCCAGGATTGGAGTTTGACACCCCTGAATTAAAGAAATCGGTTACCTGTGATGGTTCTGTGCTGAAGGCACATGGCTGCCCGACTGCACGATGCCCTTAGGCCTTTTCACACAGTTGCACGTCACCCCTCCTTGCACGGAGGCCTTTGTGAAATGCACTTGGGTGATGGATCACTGTTGTCCCCCCCCCCACAGTTTGTGGCCCACCCCAACTGCCAGCAGCAGCTGCTGTCCATTTGGTACGAGAACCTGGCCGGCTTGAGGGAGCAGGCCATTGCCATCAAGTGCCTGGTGGTCCTGGTCGTTGCCCTAGGGCTGCCTCTACTTGCCGTCGGCTATTGGTTTGCGCCATGCAGCAGGGTAAGATGCCCCCACCCCCGTTCTCTCACCTCCAAACACCACCTGCTTATTGGTCACACAATTTCAAACATCCCACCTTTCCCAGAAGTGCCGGGAAATTGACAGCAGCTCCCTGACTCCCATGAATGATGTCCTGGAAATCTATCATTCCTCTATTCAGAGGCATTAAATATGATACGATACAATGCAACTTTATTGTCATTCATAGACTGAAATTCTTATTGCATCCCTGGGCGGCTTATTTAAGACAAAGACATAACCATCCATGTAGCAAAATTTCAAGGAGCATTCAAGAAGTTTTATCGCTGCAGCCCCCACCTGTTGCACCGTGCTATACGGTATTTTGATAGTATTTTAAAAAGCAGCGATATTTTGGTATTTCCCGAGAAAATTTGAAGGAATTACCGTAATACCGCTAAACTCCAACAAGCATGCACTGATCCCGGTTGTCCCTCATCCGCCTCCCTGAAATTGGCTTGCTTAAGGTGGGATGTCTGCAGTTTGGCCACCATCTTCCCACTATCAGGAACTGTAAAGGGTACACAGAGCACTAAGAAGCTCCTCTCTCCCCGACCCCTGGCCTCCATGTTTGTATTCCTCACCGTCTAGCTGGGCAGCATCCTCCGCAGCCCCTTCATGAAATTCGTGGCCCATGCGGCCTCCTTCATCATCTTCCTGTGCCTGCTGGTGTTCAACGCCTCCGACCGCTTCGAAGGCATCAGCACGCTGCCCAACGTCACCGTCACCGACTACCCCAAGCAGATCTTCAGGGTGAAGACCACTCGCTTCAGCTGGACTGAGATGCTCATCATAGTGTGGGTCACAGGTATCATATCTCTGTCATGTGTCATGTGTCATGTGACCTCGTGGCCCAATGGTAGTGTGTCTGACTCCAGATCAGAAGGTTGCGTGTTCAAGTCATGTCATGGTCAGTTGTAATATTTCTCAAGAACTTCCCCTGGGGTCAATGCACTATTAATAATATAACTTTATAGTTTCATAAAACATTTATCACTGCCTCCCTTATATCATGAAACATTGGAGGACCATCAACATAGCGCTCTAAGCCAAATAAAGAATGGAAACGTCATAAATTTGTATGAATCTGTCACTCTCACAACTTTATTCATTCTCCAACTGTTTTAATATTTGGGGCCATTCTCATTTTATAAAGGGCTATTAATTTTCTGAGATTACTTATTAAGAATGTCTGTCATTTTGAAAACTCAAAGGCCTTGTCTTTGCCCAGTTGAATGCTTGAAGTTATATAATTTAAAATAAGCAGTGATATTTGTTTTGTGTTTGCTCCTGTGTGCTATCAGAAAGAGGCTCTTGTGATCCTGGGAACCATAGATATCTTATCACAAAAGCAGTGATTATTTCTGATTTCACAGCATTTTGCTGACTTTGAATAGGTTAGCTTTTCTTCATGACTGCTTTGTGGGGTCTGGTTGTAGTTTCAACTACCCAGCATTTATTTGTATTCAATGTCGGGCTCCTGCTTTGTGAATACATACTGATTCATGTTTGAATGGTATCAAAGTAGGTCTTTGTGAGTTTTGATTTTAAATCAGAATTTCGACCTACGGCAATAT
>JAODLD010000119.1:282174-292847 GCA_026781065.1 Mormyrops boulengeri
ATATCTCCTCGTTAGTATAGTGGTTAGTATCCCCGCCTGTCACGCGGGAGACCGGGGTTCGATTCCCCGACGGGGAGAGTGTTTGCATTTTCTTGTACTTAACTTTCATGTTTTCCAAAGTTCCACCATTTTTCTTTAAGCATTCTCCAAACTATGGCCAGAGTTTAAACGCAACACTCTGCAGTGTCCATTCTCTGTACAGATATTTTGTCTCAAACTCTTTTTCTTGTGTCTGAAAGAGTGAGCATGATGATTCTTTGTCAAGTCGGTAAAACCCTTGTTCCTGTACTTGTGTTCATTGGCTGTTAACTCCTTGTTAGTATAGTGGTTATTATCTCTGCCTCTCATGCTGGAGGCTATGGTTCAATTCCCTGATGGGGAGATCTTTGTGTTTTTACTGCCCTACTTGGGGGGGATACAACTTAATTAAAATACAACAGTTTATTTATTGGTGGGGAATTCATGAATACAAATTAAAAATTGGGGGTGTACATGTCCCTCTGTACCTTTTATGCAGACAAACATTATTTCAAAAGTACTTTTTTAAACAAAGCTTTGTAGTGATTCAAAAATCACCCTTATTGAATGGCCGTTGCATTATTATGAAATGGCTTTAGTACATATATCTCGATACTCAGAAGTATTTTGTTATACACTGTAAGAACAAAGTACTAATTTGTACCTTTGAGGATACAATGACTTGTCACTGGGGCTGTACCCTCAAGGGTCTGCGGCCTGCCAACTGTACCCTAGCTGTAGGTAAATGTGCCTTTCAAGGTACAGAAATGGACTCTGAGGAACATTTTTGTACCATTGCGGGTACACTAATGTTGCTTGTACCGTGGGGAACAAAACCAGTGCCGACCCTCCCTACACGCAGAGCATGCGCTGTGCGTAGGGCCCCACGATCCATGGGGGGCCCCATTTTCTGCAAGGGGATGCAAAGGATGCGCATCGCTGCCGTGTGGCGTGTAGAGCACCAAGTCAGCCCAAGGCAGGAGAGAAAGAAAGAGACGAGTAATCTGACACCGCAAGGTTGTAAACCTAAATCACATTTTATGATACAGTCATTTTACATTTACATTTACATTTACATTTACCGCATTTAGCAGACGCTCTTTTCCAGAGCGACTTACAACAAGTGCTTATAGTCTATGACTGTTCTTCAATTTATCAACAGCTGTCAAGATCAATTTACCGCTAAGAACGTTGGTAAAAATGTTGTTAGGAAAGAGTGCACAGGAAAAGGAAAAGATTGAAGATGTTATTTTTTTACTCTTTTTTTTGTAATGGGGGGCTCAAAACAAAAATCTGTGTAGGGCCCCAATTTGGCCAGGGGCGGCACTGAATAAAACTGTACAAGGGCTGTACCCTTTTTTCTGACAGTATACATTTTCATTATTGATTTAAATATGTCGCTCAAGTATTTGCGGATGCAGTACTGATACTTATTTTTCTACAGCTATGATACATACAGTATATAAGTAAAGACCATGCCTGTCTTCAAACTGCAAAAGGACAAAATAAGAAGAAACTGAGAGAAATAATTGCAGTGCACAGTACCAAAAAGCTATGGCTACAAAAAGCTTTCCGGGACACTTAAAGATTGGAGACACGTGTTTGAAACGCGCAGAAAACGTATCTGGGCGTGGGAGAAAGAGCAAAATTTCACCTGGGGGAATCAGACGTGTGAACAAAATAGCTGAGAAAAATCAGCATTCCTAGCCTCACCCAGGCCAGCGTCAGGCGTACAGCCCCTTTTGATCAAGTTTCCTTGTTTTTAAAGGAAAGTTTATCCTTGTTAATAATTGATTGCTCGTAATTTTCATTAAGTCACTGTAAGCAGTTATATTTGAATGCTGTGCTTAAATGTTCCATATTATTTCTGAAACACTTATCTTTAAATACAGTCCATGTTATTACATTAATGTAAATACTGAGACATGTAAAATTCTATTCTAAAAGTTGAAATGTTTGTATAGAGGGGGCATGACACACTACTTTCATCCACAGAACCTGATTAGACCGATGATTTTTATTTGGGTCTATCTGTCAGAGGTCAGTGTCAAAAGTTATTTCAATAAATGCATCTGGGATCCTCATGTTTTGAATAATTTATCCCACATTTTTAACAGTGTTGTCATGTATGTGATGATGACTGTAACCTTGGTGCATGTCTGAAATATTGCCATGTTTTGCTAGTAAAGTTTTCTTTTTTCTCCTTTTTTAATAGAGTTTTTCCTGTTTCATACCTGTTTGCTGTTGGTAACTTAGGACTTGCTCTTTGTCTATGAAACTATATCATAATTAAGATTGAAATTTAATTGAAATATTAGACGCTGCTTTTTTCCTGGTTGAATAAAATTGGTATAGCAGTTTCTTTTCTACATACGACTGCTTTTTCACAACTTAATTATGCCATTTAACGCGATGTAGTAAGTTACTGGCAGTCTGGCGTAATAATTTACTACGTTTAGAGTAGCAGCATTCATCCAATAAATCTGGCATAAAGTACTTTTAAATTTACAGCTAATTTACAGCTAATTAATTTTAAGAGCTTTGGTCAAAACGGCTGCCAAAAATACGGATATGAATATTGTGATGCAAAACAGTGCCGTAGAAATGTCGGGAAACCGCAACCAAACACCATTCATCCGTCATTCAACCGCTTAGTCTCAGTGTGTCTTGCACGGAGTCGGTGAAAACAAACGCATTCATCCCTCATACAAACGACCGTGCAGAAATTACAAATAAAGACCAAATTTCCGAAAATGTTCAGCCTGTAGAGGGCAGCATCACAGTGACCTGTGCAACGTTCGAAATGCAATGTGGTGACGGGCATTCTAACGTGGCTTATGAAGGAATAGACGGAACGTTCTGGCAGCTGGCTCGTTGGTCTAGGGGTATGATTCTCGCTTTGGGTGCGAGAGGTCCCGGGTTCAAATCCCGGACGAGCCCGATTTTTGCTGGTTTCATTGGAAATGGCTTTCTCCAACGTCTGCGACAGTAGCTGACGTGATAAGCCTAGTAAATGAACTCCAATATTATTTACTTTGTATCTTCCTCGCTCTCCGTGAGGAGTCCATTCTGTAAGAGGAAGTAATGCAGTTTTATCTATTTTGACTGAGCTTTAAGTCTTAGTTACCCAAACCCTTTTGTCGATAACGTTTATGCATGCAATCTAAATGGATGTATGGAATGTATAAAACATACATATGTCATTTTGTGCTCGTAATGCAAAGGAGCCCTAACGCCTCTGTATAGCTTTTACATCTCCAAAGACCGACGCAGCCTGGTCCCCTTTGTTCTCATACTGAAAGCAATCAAGCTTTCATGCTCTGATGTCACGACAAACGAGATCTACTGGCAACAGCCCTGATGACACGCTACATCGGTAGCTTAGCAAATGAAACACACCACAACAAAAAATGCTACATGTAGTTTTTTTTTTCTCCACCGTTAACGTTATTTGTAATTATAATTTAAAAAGTATCTGCAATTATAGTCTTGTGCAGTCTTATACAATATATCCGTAGAGATGGATCAGTTCGTGTCCCTTTATCCTTCATTTTATTAACTAAAGTAAGCTGTTTAATTGAACTTCGCTTAAGCTGATGACTGTGCAATTGTCCCGCAGTTTCCAAGTTATCCATTTAGAGAATATTGAGAAATTCACAGTAACTACTGATACATTTGCATAACTTTAAGGGAACTCATAAATGACATCAATTGTACAGTGCGAACAGGGCGTTTTACTCTAAACGATCCTGTCGAGCAAGTCATATGAAATGTGATATGGTGAAGTCGGGGGTGCGTTCGGCTCGGGTTGCACCTCCTACTAAGCGCGCGCGGGGCGGGGGGGTGTCTACAGTGTGACCAGCACGAGACCGCCGCCCACCGACTCTTAAATCGAGCGATCGAGTTTCATTTCCGAACACTGTTCTCGTAGCTACACACGTTCGAAAGTAAGTATATTTGCTCCTGTTAGTAATAATAAAAACATATTTTTCAAGTAATTCAAATTGGCGTACATTTACAAAAACTTAAACTGCAGCATATCCATGCAATCTGCCGGTTGCTTTGCGGTTTTTATCTATGCATCGACTTTTGTAGTTTACCATATTGGCAGGAGTTGCACTAAATTATATTGTTTAAACGCATTAATCCAGTGTTGCATGCACGTTTTGTTTCATGTACGTTCCATGCAAGTTTTATTTTCATTTTTGTAGAAAAAAACGTGTACTTTTGAAACTTTTGCTGAAACTCGAACGATTTTTATGCGTTACGTAACCGCACGATGTTAATGACAACAGCGAGATTAGCAGAATTCATTATTAATTTAAAGTAGCATATCAGTGCTTTTCGCAGATGATTCTCGACTTTAAATAGTCGAATATGGAATTTGAGAAAATGATAAAATACAAAGTCCGTGTTTGGTGGACTATGTACCGACACGCTTAGCTTCAGCTGGTCAGTGTCAGCTAAAGACTTAAAAAAATTTGCATTAAAGATTTGTATATCGGATGTTTTTCATGCGACCACAAAATGGAATTTCAAATGGATGCATTTATTTTGCGTAGATGGCATCCAGATTTTATACTGAATCTCAGTGGAGCGTACTAATGTCGGATGTAATCGAGATCGACGCAGGAGATAAAGCGATTAGGTTTCCTCCAAAGGAGACGACGGGGAAACAAATGTTGTAGTTGTCAGATAAGGCCGCTTGGAATGAACTGCGCCGCATCGTTAATACGGGATACACCAGTAACCCGTCATTCCTTTTCATTTCAGTGCCTCCTTACACCATTACCTACTTTGCTGTCCGAGGTATGTGCAAGATAAAGAAACGGTGTCATGCCCCCCCTTTTTAAAATTTTTGGTCTCCCCACTTTCCTTAGCACTTTTTTCCTTACTTTATTTTAATAAAATAAATATTCTCACATGGAGACTAATGTGGTTCACATTGTATAAACTTGTCGAAATACTGTCCCGAATATTTTACCTTTGGTATTATTCATTGCAGTCGTTTGCAATAAAGTGTCCCCAAGCTGGATTATGTGAGAGGCCCTGTTCAGGCGTCTCTAGGCTGGGACATTGGGGGCAGAAACCCCGAATGAATCCTAACGAGCCCCGAATGGTTTGTTTAGCTCAGATGTTTTTACAACCGTACTCTCCGTTGGAGAACCGGGACCAAATCCCAGATGTTATCCCAAGATCCTAGCAACAATCCTTTAGTAAAGTAATTATATTTATAATCAGAGTTTTTGTATTTCTAATATTTCTGCCTATATTACATATACAAATAGTCATCACCTATACAAAAGATATTGCTGTATTTTAACATTTTACTGGAAAGAAAAGGAGGTAAAGGGATCAAAAATCTAAAACGGACACGATCGGACATGGCTGTCATGCAGTTTACAGTGTATTGTTACTTGTGAGATCCAAGACTCCTTGGCTTTGATAATCCTATGTGTGCAGGCCGTTGTGGTGCCATGAGGATCTTGATGGCAGACCAGGGCCAGAAGTGGAAGGAAAATGTGGTGGCCTTTGACGAGTGGATGAAGGGCGGCCTGAAAGCCAGCTGTGTAAGTGGATGTTTGATGACGATCGGCAAAAATGCCATTGTATGAGCTGCAGTGACATGCACGAACTGCAGTGACATGCACAAACTGCAGTGTCATGCCCGAACAAGTACCTGGTTTCAACTAAAAATATGAAAATATTCTGTGCTGAAATTCTGGAATAATTGCACATTTGGAAGGCTTTTTTTCCACCCCATGCAAACTGTAGACTTTGAGAATCATAGTAGCATTACCTGTATCCACTGGATTTAAATTTACAGCAGTGTATTAGTGACAGTGACCATTTCAGAAATTCATCCCATTTTATCTATAGATATTATAGCTCAACTTTGATTTCTTCAGGTATTTGGACAGCTTCCAAAGTTCGAAGATGGTGATCTTGTCCTGTTCCAGTCAAATGCTGTTCTGCGTCACCTGGGTCGCAAGCACGGTAAATTGCTTTGTCATTCTGATGAAGCGGAAAAGCTCATCCTTTGTTATTGGGTTCCTTGCAAGATCATATTCAAAGTTTTTCCAAATGTATTTATATATTTAAATATTTTATTTAACCACAAGTTGCTCAAAGTTATTGAAGTATTTGGACAAAGCATTTCAGATTTTAATTATCATTTAACTGAGGCATTTATATTTGTTTATTTAGCAGACAGTTTTGTCAGAAAGTTGTACAAGTGTACAAGTTTTATCGCATGTCTTTTAGTTTATATGTTTACTTGCAGCTGTATGATTCACTGGAGCAATTCAGACTAAGTTCCTTGCTAAGGGGCTTTCTTGCAGTACCCCTTATGGAATATGGAACCTTTGTTCATATTCTACACAGCTGCGCCACCTGCTGTCTCAGAAAATAATGACATTTTGCAGAAATTTCCCAATAGCTCTGTGGTCTCTGTTACTGCTTGGCATATTTCCGAATGAAGGGAAACTGTTTTTGTCTTACAGGGGCCTATGGCAGTAATGACAAGGAGGCTGCCCTTATTGACATGATGAATGATGGTGTTGAAGACCTTCGTTTGAAATACCTTAAAATGATCTACCAGGACTATGTAAGTATATGTTGAGCAACTTAGCTATAACTATGCCAAAGGTCAGGAAGAAGAATACTTATTTTTTACAATGTTGAATATTCAACTTTCTTGTACTGTGCTCCATTTTTTTTCTACTTGTATGCCTTTCTTACCATGCTTAGGACACTGGTAAAGACCAGTATATCAAAGACCTGCCTGGACACCTGTCAAAGTTTGATGCTGTCCTAGCTAACAACAAAAGTGGCTTCCTTGTTGGTGACAAGGTAACTAATGTTGTTAATCTCAAACACCATCCTTGTAAAGCATCTGAAGTTCTTTAAAAAACAGCCTTTGAAATAACTTTAAATGAAGTAGATTAGTCTTATGATTCTCCACGATTGCCTGCATTTACCTTTTAATACTGAAACTGGTTTAGTACCCTGAAAACTGAAACTTTATCTGGTTTAATACCCTGAGTACAAGTGAATTTAAGTGCCAACAATTGTTTTGAAAATCATTTAAAAGCATTTTAAGTAAAATTTGGGTGAGACTGAATTTGTAAATCAATAACGTGATGAGGGAAATATTTTCCTTTTAATCACATATAGCCATATAAGCTTCCTCCTTCCTTATCAAGGTCTTGTTATAACTTTGTCAACTGCACATTCCCAGCTTTATTTACCCTTTTCCATTTAGATTTCCTTTGCAGATTACAGTCTCTTTGAAGTCCTGCTCAATCACCAGGTCCTGTGTCCCTCCTGTCTGGATTCTTTTCCTGCCCTGAAAAGTTTTGCAGAGATGATGGCTGCTCGTCCGAATATCAAGGCCTTCCTTGACTCTGATGACTACAAGAAACTTCCAATCAATGGCAATGGGAAGCAGTGATAAACCATGTTTTTTGTCTAGTGCACTTAATTGGAATTAACCTGCTTCCTCTGTGCAGCTTTATGCATTCCTGATATGAGAACTTGTACCAGCAATAGTTGTCTTAATAAAATGAATTGCATTTGGCAGACTACTATACATGCATTGATCTTTTCATTGTGGCTATGGAGATTCTCAGTCTTGGGTTATTCAGAACATTATTTAAAGAAGCACATCATACAGGCTCAAAAAATCTTTCAACTACATTTCCCATGAAAAGTAGTGTACGTGTATTTTAAACCAGAACATTCCATTTTCTAAAAATGAAACTTAATGACACAAATTAGACTATCAAGTAAGGTTATAAAAAAAGGAAATAAAGTGTGAAACTATAGCCAACTCTTCCCAGGGAAATATGACTTTTTTGGTAGTTAAAATGTAGTAAATGAATTTGATATTTTATAAGAAAAACTACTTTCAATTCAATACATTAGGAATAAATATTAATGAAACTGGTAATATTCTTCGGCACTAACGGCTTCTTGGTGCATGTTTCTAATACGACCACTAAGTGTGTAACGTCGCCTTAATTCCATTGGAGGAGAGCGAAGGAAGTGACGCTTTCGTTGCGCCAGAATAACAGTCCCATTTCCCGGTACAAACAGAACTAGACAAATCGGTTAAAAATACAATAAGCAAAGTACAGAATGTCGGTGGAAGAAATGGTTAAAGACATTCCTCAACTACAGGAACAGGAGCAAGACCGGGAAGAAAGCGATGGAGAGCCAGAAACGGAGTATTACGGAGACAGCCAGTCGAAGGGCGGATATGTGTTTTACAGGTTTGCCGTTGCCGTCTCCATTCTTGGCATCTTCTGCGGCGCACGTCGCTTTAGACACGTCCCGTCATTTTTGCTCATATTAACGCGTTACCCGTGTCCAGTAAGAGGGCTTTGACTTAATTTCCCTTCTGTTTCAAAAGAGGCAATAAAAAAGAAACGATCAGTCAAAAAACGAGCCCCTAGTTTTGCATGAATTGTTAATGGTGAAGCAGGGCTGCCAAGACTCACGCATCTGGCGTGACACTCACGCTTTCAGATGCTCACGCCGGAAATCTTACAGCAAATCTATATTATTCCATTATAAACCTAAAATTGGCAATATAAATAGCGTTGGGGTAGTTTGCAAACACTGCAGACTATTTAGAAGGTGATAAAACTGTTACATGCATGTAAATGCATGAGCATGTGTGTGCAGACTTGTCTCGAAATGAAAGTCTCACGCCAGCCCGCTGACTAACGCTAACAACCCTTGTGAAGCGTTTATACAGTCCGAATTACTTTTGTGGAGAAAGTTTTAAATATGGAGTATGGAGTTTTACGTGACTTATTCATGGGGTAATCGAATGCGTCCACCTAAGCAGCTTAACTTCTTTCACATAAAGCGAAGTGTCGTTATATTATTGATATTTACTGTTGCGAAGAGGAGAATCCTTAAGAACGACTTAAAATGATTAGCTGAGCACCTGCTCTATGACATTTGAAACATGGGGTATTTCTCAATACCAAGAACGCGAAGATCGTACCCGTGATTTTGGTAAAACTGGTCTTGCTAATTTCCTCCTAAGATCAAACTTGGGGCGCAATGAATCATGGGATTGGTCTCGATCCGCGAGGACGCACATCCGGGGATGTTTACCGTCCTCTTTACTTTCTGTTTTTGAGTATTGGAACTGGTCTTCGGCAATGGAAGATGACGTAAAACGGGTACGCGAGAACACAAGTATGGTCAAGTGTGCATATTGAGAAACACTCGTGCAGTAACGCGTCTGTAAATTTTGGACTAGGGGATGCGCTGAATGACGCGTTGAATGTGGCTGCTGATGTCATTTCAGAGATCGGAAGGAATGGGCTGATCTTGAACCAGTACCGCAAGACGATGGTCCTAATCCCGTGGTGAAGATTGCATACTCAGAAAAGTGTAAGGGATTCTACGTTAATAAAGGTCGCGTACCATGACAGTAAACGTGTTTCTTTTAAACCGAAGTCAAAGTAATTCGCTTAGTCTTGCGAAATGTTAAGTACAGATTTTGACTACTGATAACGATCGGTCATCACTGTAGTATTACAGTAATATACAGCGGTGGTGTTTTTACCTCCACGGAAACGACGTATTGTCGTGCCCCCCGCCCCCCCGACATATGGCGCCCCCTAGCTGGACACAAATAGTCACTACATCGGGGTGGCTAAATTTAATTTCCTTCCGTCACAATTATTTGAGTGGCCGAGTTGAGTGTTAATTTGGTCACCACAACGGGAAGGCATGCAGAATAATTTTTAATAAGGTACACTTGTTTAATATAAAGTCAGGAAAAGGCAATGAAAAGTGACGTTTTTAATTGCATGGCATTTAATGATATGATTTGTAGTTTCATTTATTTAGCATAACTTTCCTTTCAGTCACAGATGTGTATGACTACTTCCGAGCTCTGCTAAAGAATGACGAGAAAAGTGAAAGGGCGTTTGAACTGACCGCTGATGCAATAGATTTGAATGCTGCAAATTACACAGTATGGTAAGTTTGTACTGTACAGAGTAGAAGGGTGCTGATCTTATAGTGGATGTAATGTATTACATTCTGATGTTCAGGGTGCAGGCAGCCGGGATTCATAAATAGTAGCGTAGTTGCTATTCAGGTGCTGTCGCATCACAAATCGCTTTTGAAGCAGCATGACACGATGTGAGGTGTTTCAGTGAGTAGCTGTTCACGTTGAAGTCTTCAGCTGATGTTGACATTTGGCTTGTTTTCTACCAAAGCAGTAGAGTTGATATCTAAATGTTCAGTTTTTAAATAATTAAAAAAAGATATATGGAAAAAGGTGCTCAAGTCACAATTAATTATTGCCACGGCATGATGCTAGTTAACAAAAAATCTGGACTAGGAAAGGGCACCATGACTGGGCTAAAATTGTATAGTACTCATGATTGCAACCCTTGTAACTGAACCCAGAGAGATAGAGATGATTTTACTATTGCGGTTCAAAGGTCACACTTGAGATAGTATAATCAAACCCAACTCCATGTATGTTTCACTACATATTACTGAAGGCAACACTGGAGTTTTATCATTGTCTTTTAACATGTTTGAACTCAGTTAAATAACTGTCAGATGCATCTAAGTCTTAGGTGGGGGGGGGGGGGGGGGGGGGGGGGGGGGGGGGGGGG
>JAODLD010000119.1:303350-327483 GCA_026781065.1 Mormyrops boulengeri
CACCCCCACCCACGCCCTTAGTAAGACAATAAAGCAGGCAGCTCCAGGTGTGTCACTGGGAATACTAGTAAGTGGAATTCTTAAAATAAGCCCAGAGGCACAGTCTTGCAGAGAGATGATGCATAGCTATGCGTAACGTGGTATTTGTGAGTTGTCCACACTGATTGGTTAGATCGTCTCCTGAAGAGTAACAGGCCAGCAGGGCTTCTGCTCGTTCATGAATCCCCAAAACAAGAGAAGACTTTAAACTACAAAATGTTTCATAAAGCATATTCAGACAGCGACTACTCACCTCAACCAAAACCTTTCTGGTTCTATAATTATACCGTTATTTAGCACTAACTGGAAGCTGTGCTGTAGATCAATTCTTCTAAATGAAAAGAGTGGGAAAAAAGGGGGGAAAAAAACAGTTTATACGTCTCATCAATCCTGTGCACCTGAGCATGGTCTCATTAACTCAAGCGTTCTCGGGTGCATAAATCTGTAACCAGCTAATTGGATTGTTCCTGGCCATGGCAGAGTACTGGAACGGTCCAGGATCTTCTACTCTGTGACATTAAATGGTTCTCTTCAAGCCCGAGAAATTCAAAGGCACGCTATTGATTAAAAAAGGCTTTCCTGCTGGGTAGTTTGTTCCTTTCCATGTCAAAAAAATATGTTTTTTCTTCAGCTCAAAAATCACCACATTTAAGCGGAGCTGTCAGTTGTCAGATCCAGCCAAGATCTGCACTGCTGAGCAGAGAGGGAAATACCATCGACAAACGTAACCGAACTGCAAGCCCCCTTGGCACGCTTCCACTCAGACGCTGCAGTCTGCTTATAATTAACCAGAGGTTGGTTTAAGACTTTGTACTGCAAACGACGTAAAATCAACACAGAAGGTATGGGTCAGCTGCCTGATTAACTGGATGTTTTCGCTATAAGCGGAATACTCACAGTGGCAGAAGTAGGTACCAAAGCTTTGGGTATTACAGGCCCTAATTTTGAGGCTTTGGTACCTGTGCAGGAGCAGTATGGTGGTGCAGCGGTTAGCACTGTTGGCTCACACCCCCGGGACCAGGGTTTAAATCTCTGCCGTGGCTCTGTGTGAGTGGAGTTTGCATGTTCTCTCTGTGTCATCATGGGGTTTTCTCTAGGTACTCCGGTAATGGGTTGGTGCCCCATCCTGGGTTGTTCCCTGCCTTGTACCCTGTGATTGGTTGGTGCCCCATCCTGGGTTGTTCCCTGTGATTAGTTGGTGCCCCATCCTGGGTTGTTCCCTGTCTTGTGCCCTGTGATTGGTTGGTGCCCCATCCTGGGTTGTTCCCTGTGATTGGTTGGTGCCCCATCCTGGGTTGTTCCCTGTCTTGTGCCCTGTGATTGGTTGGTGCCCCATCCTGGGTTGTTCCCTGTGATTGGTTGGTGCCCCATCCTGGGTTGTTCCCTGCCTTGTTCCCTGTGATTGGTTGGTGCCCCATCCCAGGTTGTTCCCTGCCTTGTGCCCATAAGCTCTAGACCCCACATGACCCTGAACAGGAAAGCGGCCATGGAAAATCGATGGATGAGTACTAGTGCAAAGCATTTTATAATTGGAAAAAAAAACACATTTAAATATTTTAATGTGAGATGAAGATTAAAAGTCACAACATTTCAAAATGTTTAAGTTTTTTTATGAGCTGAAGTAAATCAAGCTCTGAGAGTTTTAATAGTGATAGGTTCCAAGAATTACTGACCATGAGTATACGGATCCATTTATGGTCCAAGTGATGCAGATGTATTTCCATTAGCACTGGGACGGTTTTCGTCTGTTACCTTCCTCTAATGTCTTTGAGATGATGCGTGGCTTTCTGAGAAGCAGAACATGGCCCCTTAGTGTATTTCCACTATAGAGAGAGTTTATTTCTTCAGTGTCCTCCAGGTGACACCTATGTGCTGGTGCTTGGCCTGCAAATATCAGTGAGGGGAAGCCTGGCACTGTAGCGTCGGTGTTTGATGACGGCAGAGGTGTCTGGGTCTTCAGCCACAAGAGGGCGCCACACAAAACTTAATTTAGTTGGGGAAAAATAAGGCTTTGAAAGCCATGGTCTTTGGGGATTTACAATTAGGGCTGATAAAATAACCAGTGGGAAGTGAGTTACAGCAGTGAGTGACTGATACTTAAACTTCCTTTAGGAAACGAGTCCAACAAACCCATGGTAATGCCATTTCTGTAATGTGCCAGCCGTTCATACAGTTGTTTAGTCTGTTTTATAATGTTAATGCCCTAATTGGGCATCAAAGCTTTGCCTCACTGGATAGACATGAGTCCCAACAGCAGACTACAACCCAAACAATGCAGTTCTCTCCACTAGAATTTAGGGCTGCAAGATATCAGATTGCGATTTCCTCACAATTACATGGTGCACGTGCAATAATCACCAGGGCTTTAGATGGCAAGCGAAAACATTTGTCTGGATGCCAGCTCTTCAGTACTATACACCCTCAATTTAGTAAGCAGATTAGTAGTATGTGTAAAATATTAATGAGAGCCATATTATGAGGCCCAAGAGTTAGTAATCTGTATGAATTAGCCGTATTCTTAGGCTTCGATTAGTTAAGCACGCCACATGCTACTGTTTTGGTAATTCATGGAAGTGATATGCGGTGAAGAAAGGGACAGCTCAACAGCCACAACATCTTTTGAGAGGACATTTCGTGGATAAACAAAGTAAAAAGACGTCGGTGGTGTGGCGGTACTCTTTTCAGTTTAGAGTCCCACACATTTATTAAACAGAAGGATAACCCAAATGTATACAAGATACTAATTTTTTAGGCACACTACTTATCTGCTTACTAAATTGTGGGTGTAAGTAAATGTCCATATTGTACCGAAAAGCCGGCGTCTGGCCAAATGTTTCAGCCGTCATCTGATGCCCTGGCGATTATTGCGCATGCGGTGAATAATCGTGAACAAATCACGATGTGATATAGTGCAGCCTGACTAGGATTCCAGTCCTCCAACCCAGGCCATCTCCACCTCCAGTTACCTGAAGCTAAATTGTCACATCCATGACCTGCTGTCTGAACATCTCGTCCCTGTTTTCCCCGGGGCACGATGCCCACAAACCTAGCTGCTAATTCATGGTTTTGATTCACTTCTGGACAGACTACAAGTGCTCTGGAGACTGGAAGATGGATGGAACATGACACTTGTCTCAGTGTAATAACAGATGTGAGTTTGTACTCTGTGACAGCTAATGCATTTGTCGGTATTCTTGTCTTTAATCTGGGTGTAGCTGGGTGTCATGTTAGATATTGTGTGTTTGGGGACGGTGACAGCCGTAGGGTCTGAGATGATATAAGCCGTCCCGTGGGACACGGGTGACACGGACTGCGTCACTCTCCGGTCAGCCGGCGTTCCCGTCACCTCGGGCAGCACTCTGAGTCACGGTAAGCCGTTGTGATTGTGACAGGGGCGCAGATATCTTTTCTTTTGCTGCGATGAGAGCATCAGGGTCCAGGTCAAGAGTAATCTCTGCCCAGTAATGGAGTGAGAACGACAGCCCCGATTCCAATCGGGTCTTGCTCCTCACAGGTCATGTGATCGAGTGCATTTCAGGAAGTCTGTGTCACGTGACCTCGATCTATTCTGTGTGTCAATCAGCTGCAACGTAGCGCTGGAGGAGGGCAGAAGCCCACCCGGCAGCTTCCGGAAAGTTCTACCGGTTGGAGTCGCACCTTTGGCATTTTCTAGTCAGTCCATATCGCAGTGACTGCTGCACATATGTCAGCTGAGGGTCGAGCTGTGAACCGAGCTGTCAAGATCTAAACGGATGAAATACCACATTCCTTCCTTACACCCTGACCGCAAACTTAGCTTTCCAAGCAACGAATAAAAAATAAATAAAAAAGAAAAGCATCATTCTGATAAAAAATGTATGTCACTTTGGCTAAATGTGTCTGCTAAATAAATAAAACATAAAATTATTATTATTATCAACAACAGCAATAATAATATAACAATGATGATGACCATATTGAACTTATCGCACTTTTTAATAATGTTCTCTTTCTGCTAGACATGCCCAGGGAAAAATAAACAACAAATGTAAATTCAAATTTCCTGCCGAAGTTGAAATTATCTACGTACAGGCAGGTCTTGACTGATGTACGTAATCTGGTCGACAAACTCTGGCGTAAGTCAAATTTTATGTGAGTCAGATTTACACCATTCAAGACACCATATAGCACATAAAACACGCATGCCAAGCATTTACTAGCAATGCATACTGAAGAGCATGCACTAAATAACTGAAGACAAAAAATCTAAATATATTTATACCACATCTTTTGCATTAGCATTCCTGTGAAGTCTGCGTATAGTACCGTATAGTAACTATGCTGTTGCATCTTTCGAGGTTTGTTAGCTTAACCACTTCGAAACTTCTGCTAAACTCACCCCAATATTTGTAGCAACTGTCCAACACACCGATCTACTTCTTGGCTTGACCATTCGCACACCTCATATAGCTAATCAATATGTCATTGATTTTTTTTTGACTAATTAAATTAATTGATTAAGTGAGCTGGTGGTGAGATTTAACAAAACGGCTGGGGTGACCCTGAGGAGAGGTTTGGGAACTGAAGCGGTGTTCATCTAGCAATCTAACTAGATGATGGCAACTTTCTGGAGAACAGAAGAAATTCTTACTAGATTTTATCATGTTACTCTTAATTTTTATATACTACAGTGCTACATTGCATTTATTGTTCTGTGCAAAAGTGCACTTACTACCCGGATAAATAGCTATAAACATTTCTTTTGACTTTTGCACAGTACTTTATTTCAGGCATTTTTTTGTATCAGTCAGAATTACATACGTTGGTTTTACGTAAATTGAGAGCCGCATGTATTCTAATGCCATTATTTCCAAATAAAGCCATGTAATTAATCTTTTGGTTTTATTTAACTGAGTGTAAGGTAATACCAGAGAGGAAAGAGCGAGGTGTTTGAAAGCAACCGCTGTTATTCTCATAAACTTTACAAAGGCAGTCTCTTGCAGCTTCTTTAAACTTCAGTGAGATGACTGTTGCTTAGCGACCCCGAAGCGAGGTTCACTTGATGTGTCCCTCATTAGTGCAGCGTGACAGAGCCGCAGAATGACTTTTCAGGACGCGTACGCGGCTCGCACTTCACCTCGTCATGACACAGGTAAACCTTCATCACACGGCGGACTCAGCCAGGGGCCAGAGATGAGACGCCTTCTCGCCTTATTAAGCTCTGCATTCGCCGTTTCGGGATGCAAGTGCTCTTACAGTGTGCGATTGCCGAAGGATTAGAAAAGCAAAGGGTGTATGTGTGTACTTATGGAAGTAGAAGTGACTGGTGCTATTGAGAAACAGGCCAAATCCATTTACGTTGTTGTGTATTATGGTGTATGGTGAATAGAAAACCTTTTAACAACTGTAACAGCCCCGTATTAATCACAAATATGGCCTCCTCAATGGTCCGTTTTCGTTACTGAACGTGCGGCTCAGGGTGCTAAGCCTTTTGTTCCTGTGGTCGGAAGGTTGTTGGTTCAAGCCCACCCTCGGTATGTCTGTGGCTATTAACCCCTGGGTGCTGCTACTGTATGCGTGGCTGCGCTTTGCTGCCCAGCTTGCTCTCACCTGGGAGCAAAATAGGAGGCGAAAAGAGAATTTCCCTACAGGGATCAATAAAGCGTGTCATGTAACAATGACCAGAGGCGGACATTTCAGGGCCAGAAAGTAAAAATCCACACCAGGATTATGTTTCAACCAACCAGTTGAGTACTCTGTGACTCTGACTCTCTATACGCAACTGATTGTTTGGAAAAAAATCCTGGTGTGGATTTTTACTTTCTGGACCTGAAATGTCCGCCTCTGGTCATTGTTATATGTTCCCCAACATTGCAGTTTTCCTGCCTTTCCTTATTGTGCTGCAGATGACATCAGCACGAACAATCATTACCTCTGAATTCTAAACCCCGCAGAGGGTGGGATTATTTAACACTGTCAGTCGCTGACGGGTTTCACCCACTTTCCCACTAAGTTCCCTCATGGTTCTCACCGAGTTAAACCACGCAGTGATGAAGGATAGGATGATTCCAGCTGCAGTGATCGCTTTCAAAGGCTCCTCTTTGTCACTGACCAGTGTGTGGTGAAGACGCATCGCTGGCATCTATCGGCACCCAGGCTGGATCCAGCCGGCCGCTGGGATAGCAGCACTTGTGCCTTACGGATGGATAATCAGGGCTTCATAGGTGCGCTACGTCCCAGAGCTAAACATCGACAGGAAGCCCACCCACCACCACGACAGGAGACACCTTCAACAGCAGGCAGCGTTAGAAGTAATTCTCATCATTTCGTTTTACACCTCTGGGTATTAAGTATACTGAAAACAACCTTCTCTCCACCAATTAAAGTCACAAAACAATGGAGATGTAGCCGTAAACAAGCATCTTCTGAAGGCTGCGCCGCTAACAGGAAACGCTGCATAGTGAGCTTCTCAAAGAAAGTAGCCAACCCAGTCACTAAACAGGAATTATATGAATAATTAAAAGGGAATAAATTACAGCGCGGCTATCTCCAGATGCTGTCCTGCCTAAACACACCTAAAGTGATCACACAAGCTTTTATGACATTCTCTATTGACTGGGGCCTTAATATTAAAAACTCGACAGCCCAATTCCAGCCAGCAATGTCTGTATCTATGGGAAGAGTGTAAGTGCCTCGTCTCCAGCTCTTATCGAGGGTGCACAACCTGCTCTCACACCCGAGGTTTGAGAGTATCGTTTGCTCTGCAAATTGGTTTGTTGGTCCAGTAAATAAATTAAAATGAGGCAGCAGGCTGGTGGTCTTGACTGATATCAGCCTGCCTCTGTTGTTGACTGACTGGAGTAAAAAAGAGAATTAACACAGAAATCTCCACTTATGTGCTCCGGTTGAGGTTCTGAACCTGTCTGGACTTCTCAGCAGTCTGTCAGGACATAAGATGGATGGCTCATTTAAAAAAAAAAACTTCTATCCAAGGATGAACCTGTATATGGCTATGAGCTAATTTGCACTCTCGTATCTCCTGTGCCACCTGCTCAGATGTCTATGTGCATCTACCGTTAAATAACCACCGTGCCACATCCACCAGCCTGTGTGGCTGCGTATTTTTGCCCTCATGCTAATTTGAACATCTCTTAATTGTTCTGCTCATCCTAGATCAGCAACTGTCTGCCGAAGGAAGCGATGGGGCAGAGATCATGTTTCTCCACGCGCACATGTCCAGCCGTCAGCCAGGCGACGCTAGGCAACAGGCTGAAGGTTACAGGGTCTGTTTGTAAATCCAGGGAGCCGACATTTCACAAGAAGCTGTAGAAGTCCTCATCTTGTCCAGCTGATGACCCCTTCTGATCGTGACCAGCTGCTGGTTTGAAATGTTTCCAGAACTCCTGATCGTGAGCAGCCGGTGACCAAAAACGGTTATAGAACCTCTGATCATGACCAGCTGGTGACTGGAAGTGGTTACGGAACTTCTGTGGCCGCGGTTCTGACTCAAACCGGACCATGCTTTTTCGCTCCGTGATGCCAGCTTTGCATTTTAAACACCTGCTCTGTTTGCACCCGCTGACCCCATCCGTTTACGGTCATGGTCACCCGACAGCTGCACGGACGTGACACGTCCTGGAAGATGCCAGAAATCACTGCGAATTGTCCTTGTGAGTCTCCCTGCTCACTTCGACACAATGTGGAACGCATTTCTACCACGAAGACACAAGGGGGCCCTGGGTCTCCCATTCCTGACCACTCAAGCTGTTAATATCCAGCATGCTTAAATGACCTTATGCGTATTATCCGTAATATCAAAGGCCATTAAACGAATATTAACCTTGCGTTTTTTTTTTTTTTATTGAGCCGTGTGTATTGGCGTGACAATTATGGCGGAGGGGGTTGGTGTGAAGGAAAATAATCAGAAATGGATTAGCAGCTACCCCCCAGAAGCGCTGGATCTAACTTTGCTCTCAAATCCTATGTCTTCCTATCAGAAACACAGCAACGCCACCCCCCTCTTTGCAAAGAGACTCATGTGGAAGGTGTATTTGTAGATCACACACCATTTGACTTCCTTTGCTCGCCAACAATGGGGACTGAACATACAGGCCAGTGACAGAGTAGGGTCCACTGTTACCAGAGAACATGTAATCAGCACTCCATCCCAGCAAAGCAACAGAGGGAGCTGTTGAGGTGCTTTCAGACCTCAGAAATGTGGACAGTCTTGTATTGTTAATGTAGCCGCGCCTTGCGCGAGGGGATCCATGTTGTTGACTGCTTGGTGCACCTCTGTTCCTCTATGCTTGGGTAGAATCCTATTTTGGGAGCACACTGGTGCCGTGATTTATATATGCACCGAGCAATATGACAGACTTTAGCTGTGCTCTTAACAGGAAGAAAGTTTCTTTTCCACTCTGCCACCATGGCAACCCATCTTAGATTTAAAAAAAAGCAGACATCTTCATATCTTGTTCCTCTTTTTTGTTCCTACCCTTACCACCGACACACATTGTGTCGAGTCGAAGGCACTTTGCAGTCTATGTTCTGAGGTCGCAGACAGCTTAGGCTAAACCACAAGGCTATAGATGCTGGCAGCTTAAGTGGCAGTATAATTAATGTGACATAAGTTTTTCTGCCTGAGTTCAATTTACAGAAAGCCTTGCAGGAAACATTAACGGGACTGTCACTGTTCTCTCAGCCGAACATCCATCCCTCAATTTATTTCCCATAATCGCTTATCCAAAGCAGAAAGACAGCAAGCTTGACGCTTATCCCAAGACAAACTATGGATGTCAGTCCATCACAGGGCACACGCACAATAAGGGCAACCGAGTGGTGCCACTTCACAGTCTATGAAGGGAACGTAAGTAACCAAAGGGAGATACACACTATCCACACCCTGAACCATGAAGATGAGAGGGCATGATGTCATCAAGTCAGCTATCGTGGATCCATTATCTTCGTTTATCAGACCAAATAGATCAGGGTTAAAAAATCCCAGGATATAATGGAAGACAGAGGATATTTTTGGTCCGAACAGTCTGGAGAAAACAGCTGGAGTACATAATAAGAAATGACCACATGGTCAAAGTATTGAAAAGATCTGGACGATGTAAGTGTGCGTGGGATAGCGAAATGAGTAAGGCAGAAGATTTAAAAAACTCACAAACAGCAAGAGAAAAATGCCAGCGTGGGCAAAGCACAGAATCCCGTTTCAGAGAGGCACACGAAGAAGCTGTGGTCACGCAAAGGACAATAGCCTGCCACTCTAAAGTAGCTCTGTTGCATCTGTTGTTTATAGCTGTTGATGTGAAGTTTGGGGCTTTGCAGCTGGAATCTAGCAACTGTACACAGCGATGCAGTGTTGATGGCTCCTGCTGGACCTGTGTCATGGCCTGCATGAGGTCTTTGCATTGTGACAGCAGATGGAGGAACATCTCTGATCTCTAGCCTGCTCATGACTTCCTCTTTACCAGCTGTCTCCGGGAACAGACAAATGCCTGAGACGTTGTGGAACAATGAAAGACTGAACTTGGTTATTCAAATTGATCAAACCCAAGGCCTGGGGTAAGACACACACACGCACACACACACACGTTTGTTGGGCAAAACTCTAATCCCAACAGTGACAGCCTTAGCCCCCACCCAGCCCTAATCGTAACCATAAGAAACCAAACAAAATAGAAGACTTTTTGGCATTTTTAGTTTTTTGATAGCAGTAATATTTTTTTATTGAGTTTCCCCTCAACTTCAAAATGGTCGGTTTTTATCACATTGTGGGGACATTTGGTCCCCATGATATAATACATATATAACACGAAGACACACACACACACAATTCTCATTTACAACCCACCCCAACCTTCTCGATATCCCAGTGACAGTGGTCGGTATAACAACAGTGCGAGCAATGTCCTCAGAATGTGGTCGTATCATTGGATAAGGATCAAAGAAGGTCTGCAAGAGACGATTTGACTGCAGGGCAATTGAGACGTCACACTGCAGGCACTAACAAGTCAATCTAACATGAGGATCAGCAGCTAATTGCTGCGATTATTTGCTCAGTAGGGATAATTGTTAGTTCCACTTGCAGAAACTTGGTGCTTCATGCATTTAGGGGGGTATTATTGAAACGAAATGCCTCAGTTTGTCGTCATACATCTGTCTCCAGAAAGGAAACATTCTTCCTTCTCATGAGTAGCTTAGCCACAACTACTATCAATCTGGACCATTTGTCTGCTTAAATGGTCTGCTATGCACTTACATCATCTGGCAGAGCCTGTAGATGACCCAGTGTCATTAGTGGCCAGGGGTTTATGTTAAAATTGTCAATCATGCAAGAGGAAATTTGGGTCATGCCTGTAGCTCTTATGCTTGAGTACTTCAAAGTTTTGAGGAACACCAGGGACTGTACTAACACGACAGCACAGTCCCAGACACGGCTGATGAGTTGACATCAGAAAATTATGAGCAAGAGTCACTGCGTCATGTGTCGCAATTTAAAAATGCACGGAAGCCGCCAGCTGTTTGGTGGACACATGAACAAAGCCAGGGTCGCTGCGTGCCATGCGTCAACTTGTACCCGTTTGTATATCTGGATTATTTCAGGTTCAGATTCAATTTGCACTCAACAAGTACAACTCTACAAGGAGTACTCTACAGGTGAAGTACTCTGCTCAGTGCTAGAACTGGAGCACTCTGACGCATACTTCAACCACCAGTCATTTTTTATTTAGACCTGTTACTCTACAGTTCCTATTCTGTCCTCCTATTTACATCACAATGGGATCCATCATTATGCCTTGAG
Source organism: Mormyrops boulengeri (assembly GCA_026781065.1). NCBI lineage: Eukaryota > Metazoa > Chordata > Actinopteri > Osteoglossiformes > Mormyridae > Mormyrops > Mormyrops boulengeri. Next base: position 314,179 of record JAODLD010000119.1, read on the forward strand.
GTTTGTCGGACAAAACTCATCCATCCATTCATTCATCTTCTAATAGCCACTTATTGAGATTAGGGTCATAGGGGGTCTTGGAGCCTCAAATTCTGTTAGGGAAGCCAGACTTTCCATGGTTCCTTCACAACAGTGGTACTGACTGTAACTGTTTTATGTCTTACACTGTTATGGTGCTTTTCCACTGGCATACAGGAACCGACACATTTACAGTGCGGTTCCACCTCGCTTTGGCTTTCCACTGCAGAAGGGTCGACGTGGTAAAGGCGTTGTCAGGTTTGGAAAGCATCAGTGACAGAACACTGAAAATAAGCTGATTTTCTGTTGGTCACACTTTTGGCCCTGCTAGTAAGCAGGGCTATGTCAGCACGATTGCAGATCGGGTACGGCTCGCATACTTTACAATAGAAAACCGCCAGTTCACAGTATCGGTTGGGTACGGCTTGGTTCTTGGTGGCAGTGGAAAAGCGCCACAATTTTTACAACTAATCCCAGGTGGCACAGCGACTCTGTGGGGTGCACTGTTGCTTTCTACCTCTAGGTCTTGGGGTTCGAATCCCACCTTTGTGCTACGTGTGGTGTTTGCATATCTTCCCCCATGCATGTTGTGTGTCTCCTAAAACATGCAGTGGGGATGATTTGGTGTCTCTAAATTGCCAGTAAGGTGTGATCGTGTTTATGGACTTGCCATCTTAACCAGGGTCTAACCCAACCTAGTGCATTCTGAAATAGGCTCTGTCGTTGCTCTTTTGGTTAAAAGATGGATGGATTACTTGGTCCATTAACGAAAGACAATCACATTCAAACAGTATGCCACTTTGTTCACCTGTATCTATGGGATAGAGCCCTTTATTAGACATTCTGATACAATCTGATTTTCAGATATAATTATTCTTATACAGACTTAAACAGGGAGCACCATGTGTACAATGTCATTCCTCTGAATGTAAGCGTCCGTACACTGAGTATATCACAAGCTCGAAGCCCAAGTAGTTGTGTAAGAATGAAACACACGTGAGATAAAGAAACTACACTCATAAGCCCTAATGCACCGTTTTTCATCAGCCGACACAGGAAGGCACTCAGAAGTGCAACGAAGGCAATCTTTGGTACAAATCAAGTCCAGGCATCTAAGCAAAAGCCTAAGCTCCGGACTGTGAAATGCTCCTGATCTGCTTCCAACAAACCCTTGGACGTCACTCTTTGCTAGGCACAAAAGCGATCCCCAAAATAGGATACTCGTTCATTTCAAAAAGCACAAGATGATTCATCCGCGCATCAGAAGCGCGAGCGGAGATACGCAGGACGCGGACGCCGCTGCGCTGCGAGGTGAACGCGGCCACCGGACGCACGACCAAAAAAGGGGACTTACGGCAGCCGACTGAGGGGCTTCGACCCCAAACTCAGACCAACACCGATCACCAAAAATGCAGCGCAATTCTTTCGATCTTTGTACGCTTGTAATTTAACGAGCCCATCGATCTTCTAACCGCTTGGTCCAGGTTTGAGTTGCAGGGGGGCGGCAGTTAACGAGGCAAAGTGGCATTTTGCCCCAGGGTTCACCTTAGACGGAGAACTTAGAAAACACAAAAATGTCTATAATAATATGAACCGGGCTTATTTGTTCAAAACGGTTGTTCGCATAGGAAACACACGCCCGTACCACATTTCATTACAAAACTTAAAGTCTATCATCAAACAGCATTGACTGCATTAATGTGTATAAAAAGACGGACGTATTTTAATTACTGACCCCACACATTTGGTGTAGTCAATTATTCATAAGTATTTTAATACACTTACGTCTAACAATATAGCAAACGCCAAAACTACAACCATGGGGGCTGATCTATGTGCAACAGACATTTGTGAGCCCGTAAAACTATGATAGTTAAAATGTTTAGAGTATACTGTATAGTAAATGAAATGTAGAGATTGCCGGTTAGTGTTGACCATATAATCTGCGAGTCCGTGCCGCCTGGTCTCGATTCTCTTCCACCCTCACGAATGGACCAGTAACGTAGTATCACTGAAGAGCTTATCTCATTCGATTATGGGCTGAAGAGATTCCCAATTCACTGTTTATAACAGAAGCGTCCACTAAAGTACCATCTGACGCCTGGCATCCGGGCGGCATAAATTATGAAAGTCCTTATCGATTACCTTAAAAGGTATATAGAATATACTGATTACAAATACCTTTAAGTGCTCAAGAGTTATGCTCCGAGTAATTTGCATTGTGTAATCACGCTTGTCTATTTTAAGTAAGTATCGATCCGCAAGCCTAAAAAAATAGGCGAGTAAGACCCAAGTTAACAAATAAGTAAGAAATACAGAAAAAGTAAAAACTATAACAAAAGCTAACTTTTTCACCTCCCGTGGCCATTTGAACTAAAAAAATATATATTTAGTATAAAGTATACAACACAGATGATATTAATGTAATTAGCCCAATCGTTTTTCAGTCTGACAATAATTCTCAATAAATGACACGTTTTTCTGAATATTACATAAATATAACTAAATCTTAAACATTTTTCTCCATCAGACCGAATAGTACACGAGAATATTTTATACATTGTAACATATTAATATATATATTTGAATTTGAATAATTTAGGTAGGCCTAACAAGTAGACCAATTTTCTCATGATTTGTGGGGGCATTCATTTGTGTTTTTGCCTGCCTTGCGTATTTCTGAAATTAGACATAACGGTTGTTCCACAATCTTAAAGTTTAATTGACTTTACCTGAGAAAGAAAAGAATTAGAAGTTAGTTTGAATCCGCGACTTGCATGCAGAATCAATGGTCTAGCGCTGGTGCAGTTGGCACCGTATGTTACCTCATTGCAAATTAACCCTCTTAGGCAGAGAACAGACAATTTTCCTGAAGTCGTTTGCATTCGCCGATATGCATGCTTATATAACAGCGTGGATGGGGGAGTGGAGGTCATGAGGGTAATCGTTACCTTTAGGTTTGATTTCGGGAGTTGGTGCTGCAGAAAGAGCACGCTTTTCCTATCAATAATTAATCCAGTTGTGGAGCAGCGGGTAAGGGGGAGAGAGCGTGCGGCTCATGAGATCCTCGTTTTGAAGAGCGATCATCGGCGAATCATGTCACAACCTGACAGCACTTCGAGAAGGGCTGATGAGGAGGACAAAGGAGGATGAAGGAGGGAGAGGGAACGGGAGAGGTAGAGGAGGAATATAATGAAGTTGAGTGGGAAAGGACTGTGTACCATCGTCTCCAACAGCCTCCTCTTCATCTGTGCCATGAGCTCAGTTGCCGTCGGATTCAAATGCTTCTCGCTGGGCTCCAAAGTAAAAGTGCATTTCCACCTGGGTACGGCGGCCGGGGCTTTTTATTCGGGGATACTTGTCGGGCTGGGGCAGGTACTGCTCGTGTTCGCCCTGCTTTGTTGCAAAGGAAAGCCCGGGGTTCGGAATTTCTTCCTTGTGGGTATCCTGGTGTTCATGCTGGGAGTTCTTACTGCCTTCTCCGGTGCCGTGGTGGACGGCGACACCGTGTCGCTGGTGGATCGGAAATATTCCCACTATTGCCTGGAGTCGCTGGAATTAAATCCCATCTGCGCGCAGCTGAAGGATTATCAGAGAGGTCTGGTTATATCAACTATCCTTAACACTTTGGAGTGTCTGCTAGGTCTTCTGAACCTGGTGATCATTAAGAGGTATCAGGCGGCGCAGTTTTACAGAAGGAGATTAACGCAACGGCAGAGCGTGGGGGCTATCCTTTTCAATGAGGAGCAAGACTTCACCGTGTCGGAAATACAGCCGGTTTCTTACATTAACCTGGGGGTATTTCACGTGTTCGACGAGGCGGGTGTGGAAGTACAATGTGGGGGTCACCCCTCAATCGAGCTCCCGGGATACTCGCCCATGGATCCAGAACTAAACCAGTCCTATCCATTTTCTTACCCTCTTCCAAACGAACTACCGCCAGCATATGAAGACATTTTTCCCGGAGAAGCGAGTAACAAATAACCACTATGAGAGAGAGCGAGAGAGAGAGAGAGAAAAACTTTAGACATGGGATGTAAAACCTGCAGTGACAATCAATCCCCTCCAATCTGGACTAAGTCATGCTATAAAATTGCTGGGACAATTGTGTTACACGATCTATTCTAGAACTCATTATTAATCATAACCAAAAAAAGCATACATACATTTACATCACTTTTAAAGTGGTTTCTTTCCGCAGGAATGTGTATTAGTTTACCAAAATCTGTCAACCAAACGATCTTATTTCAATGGGAAAGAAATAGATCAAGAGACCTATAGTCACACGTGGTAAATATTGAAGCGACGTTGTGATCTGCGTTTACACTCTATTCACATTACATCTCATTCAAGGTTTGTTACTGTATGGTTTACCCAACATAGTGCATCCGTTTAAAATATGAATAAAATGTGTGCTACTCCTTGATGTTACCAAAACATATACCTGTAAATTCTGCAATAGCATATTAGATTGTCACATTTTTTTGATCATAGTAGATAGGTCAATATGTTATGTTAGTGCCCGTCATACCCGTTACAAAATGACAAAACAAGAATTAGCAAAATTGCCTTCAGAACTTTTCAGCACTGAGAAAGTACAATTAAGTCACTTGAGTGATTTAAACAGAAGCACAAAGCGCTGTATTATTTGAGCTATGTTTCTGATATAAACAAAAGTCGTGACGTTGATTTGCGCAATGCAAATGAACGGGGCTCCCATCTCAGATAAAAGCTACCCCCCTTTTTCTGCACAATATAGCCGGATGGATTTTTGTGTCGGTTCAGTATATCCGAGCTGGTTCCTTTCAGTTAGCCCCCCAGGTGATGGTGGCAGCGTGAGGATTTACTTTATATTGGCAGCTACTTTTTCCGCCTCTGTAATATACTGCAAGTGTTTTCGGACTGACGTATAGAGACACTAATATCGAGGACTAAATTCTTGTTATTCGATTTAAGACGGAAAAAGGAGCAGGCAAAAGACTTTAAATACAGACATCTAGCGGGCGTGCATGGCATGGATAGTGAAATTATGTTGGAGCTTGATTTACATTTAACATCTGTGCGCGATATTTACCTAAATTCTTAATTTAATTATATTAAATTGCCCTGATCAACATATATGTATCTGCAACCAAACAACAAAGCGTATTAGAGGTTAATTTGCATCGGGAAGGCATAGGTAGATACTGGCAGATTAAACCACCGAAAAGACCCATCGTAAATATGATTTAACGTGCTGCTATAGCTACAGAAGTATATATAATAACAGTGGAGATTCCTTTGCAACATGTGCCTTGGCGTTATGGTACAGAGAGAACGCTGGAAGTGTTTCACATGTAGTTTAAACACATTTGCTTTGGTTTATCTCCGGTTTAGAAAGACAGCATCCTCGCAGTCCAGTCAAAATATCAGGGACCCGATTTCAAACTTTAAAACAACCGGTCTCTCCTGCAATTACTAAATATGTAGTCGTTTGCTTGCCTTTGGTACTAGCATGTACGGGGGGGGGGGGATAGGTGGCATGAACTGAATATTATAATAAAAGATACCGCGCGGATAAAAGGTTTTAAAGAGTAGTCACAAATGCTAAGGACCACAAGTGTACAAGAGATTCCAAAATCCCATAATGAAAACAAAAAGTGTGTGATTAAGTTTCCTGTTGTGGCATGAATCTGTGCTTTTTAGCACAAAAGGCCCGAGGTCTTCAAACGAAGTCAGGAAAAACAATAAACAAGGTTTAAGTAGCAGGACAGAATAAATGCTTTTTTCGTTCTTTTTAGAGACAGATCCCCCTCCGGTAATTTCACTGATGTATAATTTAGCTAATGCAATGTAATTCACTTTTTTTCTGTCTTCACCCACTGCTCTTTGCAATTACTGAAGTGACCAGAACGAGATTGTATTGGACTGTTTTAAATTTATTTTTAGAGGGATATTCCAGCAGCATTTCAGAATGATAATTAAATTCTCTCTGAATCATAAGCTTGAGACTGACTTCCTGTGCATCTTACCAATCAGAATACTAGGATACCAGTTTTAAGCATCTCTTAGTCTAACTAGCTACACCAAACTGCAGGGAGTAGATACACAAGGAGGATCTGAGTGTCGCCTAATGACTGTAAAGCATTATGGAGGAATATAGAATTTACTTGCTTGCTAAAGTAGATCATGTTTATTATTACTCTTGCATCCCACTGTTGATGACAGATCTTCCTCGATGGAGGTGCACAAAACAGATATTCAGGGGATGAACGTCAGGCAAGATCCCGATTTGATTCGGTATTACTTTCAGGTAGGCATTCTTCAGGGGGGGTATAATTTCTGGAATCACAGACCAAGCCCGGCAGAGTCTCACAGTGCAGGCATTTGCGGCTGAGCTCCCCGGCTTCCAGCCTCGCACAGTAGGTAATCCTCTTAAGTCACTGATGCCACCCATGCCTCGGTGTCCAACGCTAAGAGCACTGCCATGCCATCCTGTGTCTCAGGTTGTTGTTATGCTGTGGGTCTTAAAAAGGGGGCTTTTCTCACTGGCCTGACACCAACCATTGTCTGAAAGGCAGTTGAATATTCTAGAAGGAGAGCCGCAGCCCAGACCGCCAAGTGTTCCCATTTTCAAAAACTCACCTACAGTTCCTCCGCTGTTTCTGAAGTGAAGAAGGAAAAGAGTGCGATGAGAATGATAGCCCGACCTCATCTAGTTATTTTACAAACATATTAACAACGTGGTATGTAAACTGGAATTGCTTTATGTCTGTGAACTCACAAATGAATCAAATTGTTGATTCACAACTTCAGACATGTTACTCAGAGACTAGTCTTTTCTGCCAAGTTAAAGTAAAATACAACATTCACAACTTGAGAATGGGTAGTCAGCTTCCTCTGGATGCTGGATTTTTAAATTGTGTTTTTTTTTGCTGTTTCTTTTTATTATTCAGCGTATGGTTCGAGTTTAATGATGTTCTTCATTTGTCCTATCTCTTTATTGCTACTTTACAGTGCTTTGGTACAGAGAGAACAAGATAGACATTTTGGACCTGACGTTTTAATTAAACCACTTCCATATGGTCAGGACAAAAGTACATCATTCTGATCAGATAAAAACACAGAGCTCAGCATCTATCTGAGGCCATGATTAAACAAACATTTTTAATTATAAAAGATTAGAAAACTTCTCCCTGGGAATATAGGGTGATTATTTGATGGAAAAATTGTTTGCTTGTTTCAGCTATTCATCTGTGATGAGCTTCCACTCTCATGATCTTCACACCATGAGTCCATGAATGGATTTCCATTGTGGCTGCACACTTTAGACATGAGATCACTTTGGTATAAGCAGGGGAGGCTTGTAAGTCAATGGGGGGCTAGGCAGGACTGTTTGTGGTGCAGATTTCATCTGGTTAAGTAAGTAGCCTGTTTGTTACTAGTTAAAGTTCTTGAAGAAGCTTTGCTTAGATATTATGCCTAGACCCGGGCTGGGCAATCTTATCATCAAAGGGCCAGTATGTGGGGGCATGTTGGTGCAGTGGTTAGCACTGTTACCTCGCGCTGCTGGGACCTGGGTTCAAGTCTCCGCACTAGCTCTATGGATGTGGAGTTTGCGCCACACAAAATGTTCTCCCAGTGTTGTCATGGAGGTTCCTCAAGGTACTCTGGATTTCCTCTATACTCTGAATTCATGCTGAGCTTAATTGGAATTCCCACATTGCCTTATGCATGAATTGTGTGTGAGTGTGGTCTGTCCTGTTGTTTCCTGCCATGTGTGCATGGGCTCTGGACCCCCCATTACCCTGAATAGGACAAGCGGTTACTGAAAATGGATGAGCTTCAGCTAAGCAATGTAGTAGGACGGGAGTCCGGTTATAACGTGTTACATAGCCGATAATCATATATATTGCTGTGATGTTTATCATGAAAAAGAACATTTTGTGAGTACCTTGGAGAAGGGCATCTAATGCAGCCAAATAAATAACAATCATGAATAATTGATAGAAGTTGCCAGTTCCTGACACCTGTTGAGGGATGAGTCTGCGTTAACCCAAGCCCCACAGAGATGCACCAGAGTGGAGTGTATTTAGAATGCAATGGCTCCCCTGACCCTCTCTGGCTTAAAGCCCCACAGATGCAAATCGCACGTCTAAACCCATGCATTCGAAAGTAAATCTTGGCTCGTTTGCAGTCCGGCGAAGAGCGGGGGGGGATTTACGTGTCTCTTTACTTTGTCTCGCTTTGAGCTCATTGGTTTTCAGGGCAGATTTCTGGGTATTTTCTCACAATGGCCTACACAATGACCACCAGGCTTTGCATCTCAGAATTTGTGTGTCAGTGTGTGCGTGTTTGTGCGTGCACGCAATGAGGGTATAAACGTTTCAATTCTGAGGTTCCTTATGAGCTAATCGCCACAAACGCTGCTTTAGACAAGCTCTGGAAGTCTTTGTTATGGAGGTCTGGGGCAGCGGTGTGGGGATGGGAGAAATATTCACAGGCTAATCCTATTGAGTGTCGGCAAACAAATGTGAGAAGAAATTAAATTCCAGGCAAAAGCTAATAAGGTTGTGACCTTAATTTTTTGGGCAGAGCGGTGGCTCCGGATCTGTGCCAGCAATTGGAAGGTTGCTGGTTCGAATCCTGTGAAAGCCAGGAGTGATTCTACTTCGTTGGGCCCTTGAGCTGCAATTGCTTCATCCTGGATTTGATGTTAATCTACATCCAGCCCTGCAAGCAGGTCCTCCAATTTACAGGGAAATTTGGGGGTTGGTGGCAGGATTGACTCCCCAGCCACCGGTGTCACCTGCTGCACGGCTGCACTCAGGTTCTCATCCCTGAGGTGGTTCTCTTGTGGTGGGTGCGGCAACACACTGTAATCAGCACATGCTCCTTACCGTAATATTTTCAGGTTCGAGCTTTGTTGCATTTGTTATCGATATGGAAAAATACATATTGTCTTTCAGGATTCTCCACTCCTGACCTGTTTTGCAACAGAAACAGGTGTTGATTACCGCCGAGAGATGAGGACACTGCGAAATCAGGCCTGCAGGAAATTACTCTGAGAATGGGCCACCCTCTTGCAGTATTGCCCTCACCTGATTTATTGTACATCTCTCATATCTTCTGTCCTTCTCCAGTGCTTTTGTGATGAGTGGAGGTCTTGGGCGTTTATTGGTCTGCCCCGCATTTTACAATTTATTTCTTGTTAACCGTGCGTTTGCTGGTGCGGTCGGCGGTATGCCGTGGGCTGCTGAGAGGCTGTGTCTCTTCAGACCCTCGTTCACACGGACAAAGCGACTTCGCAAGACATTCCCTGCTGCTGTGTTTAACCGAGACCCTGGGAGATGTATGTCATATAACGGCGATTCTACCACTGGGTTCAAGGGATCCTACTGAGCTGAATAAAAGATCAGCCACTTGTCACCAGTTGTTTCTGTGAGAAATAAACCAAAATAGCCTACTCCTTTTGTACTTAAGCATTTTAGTTTTTTATTTTTTGGGGTTATTGGTTCTGCATCCCTGAGATGGAGGGGGGGGGGGTCATCCAGGGTTTCCTCTGTCTTTGTGTCCCTCTGTGTTAAATCTCTGGGCTCACTTTGGTCCTGCACTGGATAAGTAGTTGAAAGACACATGGTCAGTAAAGCTCTCAATGCCACCCGATACCGCGCGAGTTGTCCCATGGCTTATCAACAAAGTCACGACGCAAGATTTCAAAGTCATTTCTCTGGCATATAAAGTGCAAGGACAGCAGAGTGATGTAACGACTAATAGAACTCAAATGCAGAGAGTTACAAAAAGCTGCAAAAAAAACACAGACATGACCCTCAAGTGAAGTGCAGTTTGTGTTTGCTAGATGAAAATACATTAGCAGAGGTGAGAGACACATGGGTACTTCTCATGGTTTGGAGATACCAGCCTGGTTTTGTATTTGCAGCCAAAGGCACAGGAGAGATTTTGATACAGCCTCAACATGATATTCATCTTGCAATCAATAGCTTCTGCCATTTTATCGCCATGGTTAGTAATTGTTTGAAATTGGCTGGCAGGAGGCAAAAGGAGCCAAAAATAACAGATTAAAAATCAGAGTTAATTTGCCTTTTTCGATATTCCGTACCTCTCCAGCGCTGAGTTAAGTGTATTCTAATGAACAGGGGCGCTTCTCATCACGATCAGCTTCTCAGAAGCAGAAGATAAACATTCTGCAAATATTTAGATGTATTGCCTTGGGAAAATGGCAAACATGGGATGCAGAAGGTTTTAAATAAAAGCTTCAGAGTGCTTCCTCTTTCAATTATTTGGAGACTAAGCCATTATTGCCTGAGGGAGCTTGGTTTCATGAAGTCAGTTGACACAAGACAACGTGATTCAAAGAAATGGTAAATAACAAATGCGTAATATGGGTGACTGCTCAATTAAATTTATCAGAGTAATACAGCGGAATACACAGGTACTTCTATGGAAGCTATGGTATGTACAAACCTGCTCTATCCAGCCTCGTCTTTGTTTTAATGCTTCTGTTATCTCTGGCGGAACAATAGAACAGGATATGTAACATCCTTGTTTAGAAATATGGCGAGTAATGAGAACCACAGTCAGGGTCCATTAAAAATAACAATAATGCCAAGAGAAGGGGAATGCGAGTCAATGCGATGAGCCACCGATGTTCTAGATAAGAAGTTGACAAAGACGGTACTGAAGACAATAGGACACAATGTTCAGCTTACAAATGCCTATTGTGTGGCATTTTTCTTGGTGAAATAGAATTCTTCCTGCTTCACCGGTGTAACACAGAGGAAGCACTTTCTGCTACCTTAGCACGTGCTGTAATCAGGGCCGTAGTTAGAAAATCTGGGCCCCCTGACAAAATGTCAGCTTTGCGTCTTCCGCTTGGGTTGACGCTTTCAGGGCTCCTATAAAGTGCTGGGCCCCCTGAATCTGCCAGGGTATCCATGCCCCTACTGTGGCCCCTGTAAAGTGCTGGGCCCCCTGAATCTGCCAGAGTATCCATGCCCCTACTGTGGCCCCTGTAAAGTGCTGGGCCCCCTGAATCTGCTGACTGATCTACGTCAGTCAGCATTAATCAGCTACATCAGTTAAATATTTTGAAATGAAAAACAGAGTCCAGTCATTCTCCTTATTTCATGAGATTATATTTGCACAATGGCCAATGAAAATAATATCAGAAATGTTCGTACGAAAGGTAGTAATGTAATCGGCATCATTTTATGATACATGTTGGTTGCTAATGCTGGACCTTTAGTTCAGCATGCTGTTCTCTGTCGTTAACTATAGGTTTCACTTTTATAGAATGAAATGACTTAGCCTGGAGTTGGTGCCACTAATTTAGGCAGAGGTATCGCTGAATCTTTCTGAACTAATCTACAATTAAAAACAAAGCGATTTTTAAAGATACTTATTATGAATTTTGGATTATAACTAGTTTTGTTATTTCCTAGTGAATGTAAAATTGAAATCTAAAGGACTTGAGTTATAATATAAAATCACAGTGCAAATGTAATAATGTAGCAGCTCGTAATACTACACTTTCGTGTTAACACAAATCAGTCTAGCATATGTAAAATAATTACTCGATTAACGTCAAGTACTACCCTAAACCTCATATTTCCATGATCATAAGACTTCGAATTTTTTACCTCACACAAGGTTTTTGAGAAATGGCCACTTTTGTTATAATTATTGTAAAATGAGTAAAACACGGGTATTTTACATAATACTGGTCAATAGAGATTTTCTTCATGGAACATCTAATTTTGAAATTTTAGTTTTCCAGTGAGGTCATTTTTAGGCTATATTAATAGTATCCATCCATCCATCCATCCATCCATCCTCTGTAACTGCTCATCACGTTCCAGGTCCCAGGCAGTCTGGAGCCTGTCCCAGAGGCTACGGGCACAAGGCGGAGAACATCCCCAGAATGGGGCGCCGACCCATCGCAGAGCGCACTCACACTCACACAGACCTATGGGAAATGTGCTAACTCCAATTAGCCTCAGCATATTTTTGCACTGTGGGGAGAAACCGGAGTACCTGGAGGAAACCCCACGACGACACGGGGAGAACATGCAGACTTCACACACATGGAACCATGGAGGAGTATTGGTATTATATAATTGCTTATTAAGAATGTATGGGCATATTTAAGAGTGACTTAGGAAAAAATATTTAATTTCTATTTCTGAGCATTTATAGGACTTTACAAAAGTGCACAAAGTACTACAAGTTTATTTTGCCAGAGTATACAGGCTGTAGCAAGTTTGGACATATTTACACTGGGTCCTGCTCTCTCTCCAATATGGAAAATGATAAGCTGAGTGGAGTCCCAGTATGCTGACTGGCTTCTGCTGGGTAATTAGCTGGGATGGTCCCGAGGCCAGGTACAGCCCAAACTCAGGCGTTTCTGCCTGACTTTTAAGATGAGTCACTTCCGCCATGCACTTATGCTGTAAACATACGTAAAGGTTTAATTGTGTGCCCCTCAAAGTCCTTGCACGAAAGACAAATTCTAAGTAGATATTTAAATTCAGCTCAAACTAAACTGTAGGATTCACCTATTTTGATTTATGTAACAAAAAGAAAGTAAAAAAATGTTGACCAGTGTATCCAGGAGCTTGTATTCTGAGCTTAATGCACATTAATAAACTGTGAGCATAGAATGATGTGTTTCCCTGATAACATTACTCATGACAATATGGTTGCTTAAGCCACTGCTTCCCAACCCAGTCCTCTGGGACCCCAAGACTCTACCGGGAGCTGGGAGGGAGCAGAAACGTGGACCATCTGCGGGTCTCCGAGCACCGGATCGAGAAACATTGGCTTAAGCCATATGCTTCTGGCCAGCAGTGATCAAGGTGATGCATCCCCTGGCAAGCAAGGTGATACGAGAACGTGAATAAGGGCCCATGCAATGTTGATGTGCGATCAGTCTTGTGCGTAGTAATTTAATATTTTCTGTCTGGTAGAGCAATTTTTAGATGAATGCTTTTGAAAAGAGACCACCAGACAGGCTTTTGTCCTCCAGTAATAGTGATGATCTAATTACATCATCGGTACTAAAACAGCAGAACAAACTCTGGTAATTGGGCTTCTCTGTGTCTGTAACACAAACAGCCCTAGATTGCTTAATGCCATCCGTTCACGTACTGCACCGGGTGCTTGATTAATTGCTTTGCCCATATATGCTCTTAGCCCCATAATTGATTGTCCATGTGAGGGGAACGCTCTCGCTCCGTCTAGCTTGCCATTTAGGCTGGCTGAGGTAATGTCCTCCTCAGCTGTCCGGGG
>JAODLD010000119.1:327583-342940 GCA_026781065.1 Mormyrops boulengeri
CCCCCCGCCCCCCCCCCCCCCCCCCCCCCCCCCCGCCCCCCCCCCCCCCCCCCCCCCCCCCCCCCGCCCCGCCCGCGCCGCCCCGCGCCCCCGGGGGGGGGTCATCATGCACCCACATCTCTGGCTGACTTGGATTTTGTGAGACTAGAGACCGGGGGGTACCACTGTGATGCGTCTTTGCCAACAGGCCCATAGCCAGAAATACATGGGGTGTCTGGCAAACCTACTGATAGATTTCCCTAATTACGATTTCCCAGCTTGGGAGGGGCGATCCTGTCGGTAGATTTTGTCAACCACGGGGGTTTGTCGCCTCGATACATTTTGCTGACTGGGGCGAAACCCCCAATCTTACGACCTGGCCATGTGCCTGTTTTCTAGATTCCTGTCACATATGCATTTTGTCAGGGTGTGCACGCAAAAGTTTGATTGCAGAAAACCAAATTCTCAATGTATAGGTTCTCCCAAATTCTTCTACCTCACCATGATCACAAAGTAGAAGCGTGGTGAATACTTCAATGACCCATTCGTGTTGCCATACCCAGTATGAATGGAAGTCAAGCAGTGCTTCAGCATAACTTTAAGAATTCCAGTTTGCCACAGAAGATTCTGGTCCAAGTCAATTATTAAAATGCCCTGAAAAGGAACATGGGGAAACTTGGTGGGTATATATATATAGGATATAGGAGTCCATAATCACAATTTGGATTCTGCTGCAAAGTCATATCAGGATTGAGCATGGGGTGAAAGCCATTAGCTGAGGGATATGTGTGTTTCTTTTTTCATGGCTGGGTAGACCTCAGGCCCCATTGCATTCTGGGAGGCTTTTTGTAGGAGTGCTGCATTAGGTTAATCACACATAGCGTTTCCTGTATCTGCTGACTCGCAGACCAGACCAATCCACGCCCGGCTACTTTCACGGAAAATGGTCTGCTGGAAACTGAGAAGGATCACGTTGATGCATTACATGGAAATGAAAACAAACTCTGAGAAATCTATTACATATTATAGTAGTGAACAGAACACTGATTTCACTAGTGTTGCTGAGAGTCGATAAAACCAAAATCTGACATGAGACTCATAACAGTTATTCATTTAATCAAAAACCTTGATGATTATAATACATTACTAAATAAATTACAAGTCCACTTGTCAGATCTTACTCACCATCACTGAAGGTATGCTATTATTTAGGTATTGATTAGAATGGATGAAATATGGGCCAAATGATGAAAGCTGTTTCTAACCTAGTAAATTCTAACATCCAGCCTGAGTAGGAACACACAGCAGACCAAAATGTGCATCAAAAATTGTAATACTTATATATAGTTGCAAATTTTCCCTCTCGGGCTATTATAAAGCATTAGAGTAAAATCCTGCAACATGAGCAAAAAGGAAGAATCGATAGCTCTAAAGGCCTTTCATCAAACACATATCCATTTGTCCAAGCCGAGCCGTGGCAGTGCCTGGAAACACTCCCAGAGGATTTAGAAGCCAGGCTTGGTCACAATGTGGACTAGCATCACTGCTAAAGACCCAGTGGACTGCCGCACTAACCAGAACATTTCACAGGGTTATTTCCCAGGATATACACAAAATGCATTATATTCTACATACCTGTATCACCTATCTATTTCCCTGGGGGGTGGGTGGCCTGGAACCTATTCCAGGTAGCTTAGGGCAGCCCTTCACAAAGCGCACACACAGCCACATACTACGGGCAATTCAGAGATGCCTAATATCCTAAATGCACAACTCACTGAAACTGGAGTACTTGGAGGAAACCCGCATGACACAGGGAGATCTCCATGCACAGAGAGCCAAGGCACGATCGAAACACCAAGCACTGCAGCGGCATTTGAAAGGAAAGATTTTAATAAGACACTGCAGCTGTAATCAGTAGCTTGTTGGTTTAAATCTTAGGGGTGGCAGAGAGATTTCACCATAGGAATCTTAACCCCAAAATGCTCCAAGGATTGACTGATCCATCCATTTTCTAGAACCAGTTATTCTAATCAGGATCCACAGCCTTGGGCACAAAGCAAGGAACAACCCAGGAGGGGGTGCCAACCCATTGCATTGCACACTCACATTGGCATTTTGGTAACTCCAATTAACCTCAGCATATTCACAGATTGTGGGAGGAAACCCCCCCGACAACACAGGAAGAACATGCAAACTCCACACAGCTGGAGCCATGGTGGGGACTCGAACCCTGGTCCCAGAGGGGTGAGATAACAGTGCTAACCACTGCACCCCCATTCCGCCCAGGGCTGCCTGATCCTGCTTTCTGAAATGTATGCCGCTGTGGATAAACGTGTCTGTTAAATGGAATTCAAACATTAGCTGACAGTGTGGCCACCATCCCATATGTGTGTCGTTTGACCAAGCAAGATCTGTAATAGAAATCTGTCCTGCAGCTCCCTGTTCCACACCAGAGCCTAAGGGCCCCACTATGTGGCTTTTTAATCCCTCTTATCAAGAATTCAGTGGAGACCTTAAAAACTACATATAGGTATATCTGCAGGTAGGGATAGGGATATAAACATTTCTCAGTTTTTAAAAGGCTTAAATAAAGCGGACAAACAAAGTCTGCCGCAGATGAAAAAGCACAGGCAAAATACTGCAGTGTTTCTGTGTGTGTGAGGATGTTATCCTGGGAACGTCACATCAGCTAGCAGGTGAGCCATTGTGTACCGATGTCTGTGCCCCCCGCAGTACCAACACCAAACACTAAATGTCAAGTACACCGGAAAGCACTTTACTCATGCTCTGATCAGGCTGCTTCCTGATAGCTGCTGCTGATGCCAGGGACTCCTGGAGACACATCTCAGGCTGGACGCTCTGTGGTTACGGCCCGGTTTACACCACCAGGGCGCCTGGCATGCAAGCAGCTGTATTCCAAGGCTGGCAGATATGGGCACAATGGCCGGGGGGGCATCAGTGTCTGTATGCCACCCTGTAGCCACCAAAAAGCTGTGATTGGAAATATGCTGTACAGGAAAAAAAATTACAAAGTTGCGGCAGTGTGTGGCTTGGTGGGTTCAGATGTTGTGCTTACAATTACGGAGGAATTGTACACACTATGTATGTGTACACAGCTGCTGATGACAATAAAGTACCCCGAACCTTGAACCAGTCGGACGTTTGTTGGTTCAAATCCTTGGGTCGGCAGGGTGATTTTACCATTGGGCCCCTGAGCAAGGTCATTGGATAAAAGTATCTGAACAAAAAAGAAATGTAAATGAACTCAGATGACTGGTGCCATCAGTTTGTAGACATTGCAATCAAAATAATTAAGATTGGGTCCAAGCTCTGACTGTCTGTATTAATTTAATCAGAATCCCACCAGGAATTAAACGTAGTGTTTCAGCACTAGGCCTATATCAGTGTCTCTGAGTTCGGAGCCCATATTCGTTTTTTAAATACAAACTAGAAAAGCATTCTGCCGATTTTAGCTCCGCATATTAAAATAAGTATCAAGTTTCATCGCCACATGTATTCAAACAATATAGTGAAGTTCTTGTGCCTACAGGATGGTGGTAGATCACAACACAGTGCAATACAAGACAAGAGCAATATGTGCAATATGAGAAATAAAAAGACATGACAATAAATAAATAATTAATGAATAGCATGATATGGGGACATCAACAAAGTGTTATGCATCCATATCCTAAACACCTATTCAGTTCAGCAGTGTTTCCCAATCCGATCCTCAGGGACCTACAGCCGGTCCACGGTTTTGCCCATTCTGAGCTCCCTACCAGACAGTCTGTATTTTTGCTCCCTACTGGAGCTGGCAGGGAGCAAAAATGTGGACTGCTGTGGGTCCCCGAGGACTGGATTGGGAAACACTGCAGTACATGATCATAGGAAGTTTGGGATCTATTCTAGGAGCCCAAGGCAGCGGAAGACAGTGAACTTGATGCTTGCGTGATGCGGGGCTGTATGTGGGTACATAGTATGACACCAGGGAGGAAATCAAAGTACCGGGAGGGAGCCCACGCAACACAGGAAGAACATGCCAACTGCACACGCAAGCAGCGGGCGGGATTTAAACCCCCCTCCAACCCTGCAGGCGAAACAAAACAGTGCAAACCAGCGAGCTACTGTTTACAAGGCCATGTGAAATACTGCATTTACAAGAAGTAATAGAAAGAGTAATTAATAAAATTTGACCATTCCATAAAGTCATAGGACGCATCTAATAACTACATACATCTGACAACTCATCTATTTGCTTGCCAATGTCCAGTTAATTACAACTAATTTACAATTCATGTCTCTGGCAGATACTCTTGTCCCACGTGGCAAAATATAATAAACTCAGAGCATTAGTAATGGGTCTATTTAGCACTTGAGAGAGATATTTTGTACGATAAAACGTGACCCGTATATAATTAAGTGTATGATTAATCTTGACACCGATTAACATGATATTTGCATAAAGATTCTTGGATATAATGATAAATGTTAGGAAAAAATGGATTTTTATAACCTGTTTATCCAAAAAAGAAACACAGAGAATTGATACGTGTGCAAACTGAGGAAACAGGTACAAGATGACATCTCTGACTGCACCTTGCCTGTCTAGTGGAAACGAAGTATTTTTAGCAGAACAAATTCAGAATTTGAAGTTTTGGTGTTTTAAACGTGGGGGGAGACCACGCGGCGGCCCACAGACTGCGAGGTGGGGAGCCCTTCCTGGGAAATGCGAGGTGCTGGCAGTTTGATCTCCAATGAGCTGATGTCACGACTCCCTCCAGCATGACAGCATATTTGTTATTCAAATCGACGGTGTCAAACTCTCCGTAGCTAAACCCAGAAGGGAAAAGAAGAGAGAAATTAGCTTCGATGGGAATAACGAATGCTGCCTTCGCCTTACTTGGTGTTTTCTTGCATTCTTCTGGAGATGAAATTGATTATTGTCATTTGTCCTCGGTCAAGGTGAGATTTTATGGAGGAGCTGTATGTACCGTTCAGGAAACAGGTTAATCTTTTGGACCCTAATGTGTCGGGTACTGCAATATCTAATAGACTTTCTCTTGACCGGTGATGTCATCCTGAGGTGGGCATTTGGGGGCTTCCCCGGGGGGTAAAAGTTGTTGACCAGAGGGGCAATGGATGTTGATGAGAATTGCTGGTTGACCAAGGGAGGGAGGGACAGGATGATCTGTAGCCATGCCCCAGAAAATACATTTTATTGTTTAATCAAGGAAGTACATTTGTGAGCATGTAACTTGTGCTGTTGTGTCTGTAATAATACTTAAATTTTAAGTTGAATCCAGGCAAGGAAGCTCAACATTTTTACTTATAAACTTCTGAGCTATTTCATCGGGCTGCTTCCGAAACGACCAGCCATGTTTGTGTTAAAACGTCAGGCCTGTGATTCCCAGGAATGAGAAAACATTCCTCCGCAGCCCCATAACAAAGGGTAGCATTTTTCATTTCATTACCGGGAAAATGATGGATGAAATGATAAAGAAATATAATTCATTTTCAGTGAACATTCCCTGCAGAACAGACAAACACCTGAAACAGGGGGAGGCTGAGAGAGAGAGAAGGAGAGGAGAAAAGATAAAGAGAGACTTAATAGGAGACGACTCATCAGCACAGAAAATCATTTTCTTATTTCTTAGTGCTTTTGCTTCACGGCATGACTGACAAACATGTAAAGAATCTCATAGATGGGACAGAATAACCAGCCACAATCTTCCATTTTACATGATACATAATGTAAATACACCTCAGGGGAATGAAGTTTGATGTTATGTAAATGAACAGGAAACACATTCTGCAAGTTAAAAGAAAATGATTTCATTTGGAAAACATTTTCTGTCATTTGAAGTTGCTTCCAATTAATCCCCCGTGTGCCAAGATCACAAAAAAACTTTATACAACAGGCAAATTAGAAAAAATAGCTTATACTAATTAGAGGGGAAATATTTATCAATGGAAGTGCCTAATGAAGTGGACAGGTATGCAGGTATGCATGCAACACTTTGCTGCAATACAGAATATCAGACTGTACTCACAAATCACCCATTAGCATATTCATTTTTGCTCTGGAAACCCCAGGTCTGATGTAGCAGAGATGAGTCAAAGACCAGAAGATCAAGACGCATTCTGAATTCCATTTATTAGTAAACCAGTGGGCCTTTTCAGGTTGTAAAACCACCTGGGACTCGGAAAGTCCCGACAGATAATTAAATCACTGGCATGCACTAAGTGGAGCATGTCTCTGAGAATTCTCCATTGCACCACAGGACAGATATGCCATGATAAGGCAATTAATTCCCCATAACGGTTAGCTAACTCATTTTCCCATGGCTCAGCAGAGAACCTGAGGGCCCTGGAGCTGTAAGCCTGGCAGATATTTAATTACAGACCTTAAAGTTGTCCCTTAATTCCTGCCATGAAGAGCGTGCTTAAAACAACGGCATGCAGAAAAGAGCTCTGTATAATCATCAGTCAATGCCAGAGGTTAACAATACAGGGTGATTCAGAAGTCTGGAATTATCCGCATGGAAGTAACCGTTATGTAACCTTCATTGTTGTCGCTGGTGTGTGATAACTTGCAGTGGTGTCTCTGTTGGTTGAAGGATCTATTGACGCATCTACAAACACATTGATGACTTAGGCACACATCAACAACATGTGATTGTGCTTGACAGTGCAAAGATGAATCTTCCCCTTATATAATGAGACCTATGAAACATCAATGTATCTCCTTCTCTCTTGGACTAGGGGAGGGAGACTGCTGACCCAGGGTTCAGATTGAATATCTGCTTTTTGTTTCTTCAGCTCCGTGGATGCTGCGTTCCGGATGGAGACCTCCAGCCTGTGTGTCAAGCAGCGCATTTTGAATTCCAGTGGCGAACGATGTCATGAATCTGGTGAATCTGAGCTGTCCAGCAAAGGGTGGGAACACCTGTTATCTGTGACACTGCCTCTCTGCAAGAAATCTCCCACAGAAGGGAAATCCAGAGACTCCAAGAGGTATAAATCACTGTCTGTACCGATAAGTCACACACAGCACCATGGGTACAGTTATATGCATTGGAGTCAATCCTGAAAAGAATCGTACAGGATTAGTGCTCCTAGGCAACAGGACCATCAACGTGACTAAGGCCTCCATTTTGACCTGTTCAGACCTTATAGCTGGGCCTTTGTAAAGGGGTCAATAAGGACTTCCGCCACTTGAGATTTGAAACCCCACTTGATAAGCCCTTTAGGAGCTCTTGATTATCTGGACTACACCATCAAATGTTTCAGCTGGAAAAACCATCCGAAGGCTATTGGTTGCGTACCTGACAGCTTCCAGTCTCAAAGATGTCCTGGGGCACTGAGAGTGAGCAGGAGAACCAGCTCATTACTTGTCCAGCTAAGAGTTCTGCTAATTTACCACCAACTATACCAAGATAATGCCCATGTCAATTTGCTTTCTTAGTAGGACATGGTTGCGAAGTCACATGCATCTGGCGTGACACTCACGCTTTCAGACCCTGATGCTCACACAAGCAATCTTGCGGCAAATTTATATTATTCCATTATAAACCTAAAATTAGCCACATCAAAAGCGTTGGAGTAGTTTGCAATCCCTACAGACTATTTACGAGGTAATAAAAGTTACCCACATATAAATGTATGTGCATGTGTGAGCTGACTTGCGTTGAGTCGAAAATCTCATGCCAGCCAGCTGACCAAAGTTGGCAACCCTGGTGGGAATTAGTTGTATTTTACTCTCACTTGTGCGCGAGATGCTGAGAAAACTCCAGCAGAACACAACAACAACAACAACCACAGCATCAACAACAAATGCCGTGAAACCCCAACACTCCAAAATCTTGACTGTGACGTGTCGCCCCTTTTGGCAGAAATGTAACCACAGGCGTGGCGTGCAGACATGATGTAAGCGTGCGTTATTGTATGATGAGAGAAGCGTACCACTTTTCTTAACAAAACACATCCTCCCGCACTTGTTCAGCAGTGATCGGTTGTCTGCCTTCTCATGCTGTCTCATCTTTTTTTTTTTGTTATTTGCTGTGTGTGATTTTTTTTTCCTCCTGTCACGTACATCGCTGACACTGGAGGTTACTCTTCAGAACCTGACATCGCTGACCAAGGTTTCCCGGTACCTTCGACAAACAAAACAAGCCAAGTCGACTCCTCTGGCTTACAGGTCATATCCTGCGTGAGATCTGACAAGATTTGGAGAGATGTTTACTCTCCTATCTCCTCGAAAGGTGAAGAGCTGTTAGCCACAGGTAGCATCTGACGTGTACTCGCTGGGTAGTACTGGGGTTTCTATGAGGGCGGGTAGTGTAATAAACCACTTTCCACTGCTGCAGTCATTTGTGGGAGGGGGGGGGGGCCGGGGGTGGATGGTTGTTGCTATATAATAACAGAGACAAATTTTAACTTAGCACATGCCTGTATTAGTTGATGACTTTCAGCTAAGTCTTATCAGGAACTTGATAAATGACACCCAGCTTGGAAAAAATTGGTGTTTTTAATAACCTAATAGAGTGTGTCCAATTACTCTAATGTTCCCATCTTGATAAATAGGCCAAGTGTGAGGAGAAGGCCTCAGGTCTCAGTGTGAGGAAGAATCACCCTCAGTACAGCCTGTCTCCTTGGTGTGTGTGAGCCTGAATACTGACTGGCCTCTAGGCGTTGGCTGCAGATGCTTTCGGCTTGTTCCTATGTTCCACTGCAGTGCCACCCCCCCGCTACGCCCCACCCGCACCTCCAGATCTGTCCTGCAGCTACATTCCTGGCAAGAATCCCTACCCGCCAGCCCCCTCTCACCTGCCAGTATATCTCCTTACTGCCTTCCTCCAATTTTTGGCACCCCACTCATCAATTACAGGCTGGAGGGGTTCAGTGGAAGCGGCTGTCCCCCCCCCGATAAGTAGGACAAGTGCCCCTTCTTTTACAGATCCTTTTGCCTAGCCAGCAGTGTCCCGTGGTAAAAACAACCACATAGCCATGCACCCCTACATCTGTGTTCATAGACTCATCCATCACGTACATCTCCCTAGTTTATGAGTAGAGGGGATGGCACGGTCCATTTCAGGTGGGGGACTCCGTTGACCTGAATTATTCGTATCGATTTTCTCCGACTGTCCCTTGTCTCTGGAGTTTTTTTTTTCCATGTCACCATGTTCTATTTTGTTTTGGCTCCAGTGACCCAAGGATGTGCTGAGGAATGCAATGTTTTTTTTTCCCCTGTCACAATAGCAATTTTACATTTTCCTGCCCTGAAGGTCTTCTGTCATCTCATTCCCCACCCTCCTTCCATCAACTGGAGAAAAGGGAACACCTAAAATCAATATGCTACTTAAACCCAGATCTTTCCCACTTCCTGCACAAATTTCTGGTACTGGTTTCTACATTGCACAATAGAGGCTTTGGTTTCACGATAGATGACAAAAAGGTGGATATTCTGGGCATTTTATTTTCCATCTACTCCTAGGCTCTGACCTATTCATTTTTTTCCAATAAGCAAATGAATCAACAATTTGCCATGTTGAGTATCGCAGGTCAAATCTGAAAGACAAGCCAACAGAGGGGCGACAAACCAAAACTGAAATTATAAATGACACAGGAAGTTTCGCTTTTCACAGCCTCAAGAGATGCAACTGATTTCCGTAGCAAATACTGAAAGATGGCAAATGATATTCCTCACCGCGTGCCACACCTTGTCGCTATTTTTTTTTTTCTTTCCGGATGCCAGGAAGCAATTACATAAAATTGGACTGATCTGACACCACACAAGTGGCGAGCAAGATGAGCTCATTTGTGCTGTCTCAGGAGGAGGAATGAGAGCAGGTAGGCCGGACCGACACCAGCACTTCGGCATGCCAGGATGATGTCTCCAATGCACGTATACATGATGATGGATATACAGGTTCTGTAATTAGCCATGCACCTTTTTCCTAACCCTGCTCCCATCTAATATCGCTTACGTCGGATGTCATTTTAAGATACATTCACTGACAGACTCATTTCTGGCTGCGACGGAGCCTGTGATTTCAGGTGGAAGCAGTAGGGCTGTTTCTGGTCCTTTGGCAAATGGGTCACTCAGAAAAACTCTCACCTGTTACATCCAGGTGGTGTTTTGCTTACTGATTTCCTTTTGAGACTCCTCCCTTTTCTTGGAGTCTTGTCCGCCTCTGTTATTACATCTCTGGGTGCACCAAACTGGCCACTGAATGACTGACTGCGACTCTTTTATATATCTTATTGCAACTGCTGCTTCTTCTTGCGTTTACAGAGCACTGGACAGGGTATGCTTTTAGAATAGTTGACTGCATTAACCTTGCCCTTCCGAGCCTTAGACATTTAGTTTTATATACTGGTGTCTGGATGAAGTTTGTGACTTGGGTGAACCATTGGAGAGTGACTGGAACTGTCCAAATTTCCAAAGTTCCAAATTCACTCGTGCCTGTTTAAAGATGGATGTCGTTGTTATTCAGGCAAGACCAGCGTTAAACTGCCTTGGAAAGTTGAAAGTAAACGAACAGGCTTGCGGTAATTCGCCAGTTCATGACGTGTAATTAAAATCTACCAGGACTACATTTCAAAGGAAGTTTGAGGCCTTCTCCCTTCTGTAACTTCCAATGAGTCACCGCATAGATGAAACAGATGGAAGAAAAAGGAGAAAAGAATCCTATTACACAGCATCTGGGCTTTATTTAGCATGGGCAGCAGACAAAGGAATAAAACAATGTCCTGTTGGGGTCTGAAGAGCCTCGTAGGTTCGGCTTTGTGTCGTGGATATATGTGTGTGGCCTAGGAAGATGATGACAAATGTGTGGGACTCTCTGGCATGGGGGTACCTCCACTGTCGAAAAGCATGATGCTATTCTGAGGGTGACTGGGGGATTGCACCAATATCCTTATGAAACAAATGTTTCTAGATTAAACAACTACTACATTTGACTCTGACAGTCAAGATTCCTTATTCTTGGACTGCGTACCTCACAGCACTTGTCTGACTGACATTTTGGACTGTAAATGAATGTAAACATTTTGAAACCAATTGAAACATTTTCATACACCCTTCTCTTCAAAAGGAATGGTTGCTAATCTGCCCTAGCTAACTCTGATGGCTGAAAGTAAAAAAAAAATGGTTCCTTTTTGCTCTTTGAAGTAGTGGGCTAGTGTTATCCTAAAAGAAACTCAGAAGGAGGGACATCTGATTGGCCCACCAGCCTCTGAGTTTTGTGTCTGATTGGCCCACCAGCCTGCGAGTTTTGCTTGTGTTTGGCCCATGACTTGCGAGTTTTGCATCTGACTGGCCCACCAACCTGCAAGTTTTGCATATCATTTACGGTCATTCCAAGGATCATTGAGCTACCCTCTTACAAAAAGACTCCAGGGGCCCGAAGTTCTGCAGAAGATCATATCAAAAGCCCACGCTGATTTAGAACTGCTCTCCGCGGTTCCTTTGACGCAGGAAAAAGGGGTTGAACTACGATTTTGGGGCAACCGTGGTTAAAACGGTCACGGGCTCACAGGCTGATTAGTGCAGCTGGGAGAAGCAGACAGCTGCTGCAAGACAATCGGTTGCCAGGCAACAGCATGTTGGAGCGGCAGGTATGTCACCCGGCCATTTGGAGACAGCTCAAGGGACCTGTCTGTCACCCGCTCCTGCCAGAGCTTTTATTAGAAGGCAAAGTGGGGCGTTGAAGGCTGCAAGTGTAACTGTACGACGGGTACAGAGCATGTTAATGGCGGCCCGCAGAGAGTATTCATACTAAAAGCGGCGACATTTTTCAATTTCTTTTATAAACCTGCTGGATAACTGGCAACACACACACGCACGCACGTACACACACACATGCATGCACGTACACACATCAAAGTGCCTCATCGTGAAAAACCACATGTGATCACTCAGACTTCTTCAAGAAATGTTAGATCTAAACCGATTCTAAGAAGTTCTGTCCAAAATATGATAACTGTTCCTTAATAATATATGGATGTCTTTCTATGTAAAAAAGAAAAGGAATGTCTGGGATTGTAATAATATCCTTCTGATATATCCATAAGAAAATAAGACTCATGGTATAGAATTACTTTCCCTTAATAATACATGGATGTCTTGCTATATTAATGCACAGGGTCGGGGGTGGCACAGTGGTTAGTGCCGTTGTCTCACACCTCTGGGACTCAGGTTCAAGTCTCAGTTCTGCATATGTGGAGTTTGCATGCCGTCATGGGGCCTTCTCCAGCCCCCCCCCCCCCAAAAAATAAAAAAACAGGCTAAGGCAAATTGGAATTGTCAAACTGCAAAGGGTGAGCATGCCCTGCACTTGGTTGACTCCCCCCCCCATCCAGGGCTATTTCCTACCCCACAGGCCCAGGGCACCCATGACCCTGCTTAATACACACAGCTATAGAAGATGGATAGAATTGCAAAAAAGCTGAGCTATTTCAGCATGCTAAAGGCTCCACTTAACTGACCTCTTGTGTCATAGATAGATCACTGTATGTCATCATGAACCTGGAGATTTGTTCCAATAAGCAGGGATTTCTTCTGTGGTGAGGGATTGGAGTGCAGGGGTGTGTCTCCATTACATTAAACATGACCAGCTAGTGGATAAGTATCACTCTTTATACCTTTTATATATATATATGTGTGTGTGTGTGTGAATGTTTGGATTATATTTATATTACATTGTGGGGACCAAATGTACCCAATGTGATAACCTGTTATTTTGACATTGTGGGGATCATTTCTCTGTGAATGTAATTAAAAAAGCAAAAATAGCTAAAGTCTCATGTTTAGTTTGGTTACTTATGGTTAAGGTTAGGGCTGGGTAGGGCTTAAGGTCGTCATGTTGGGATTAGAGTTTTCCCCATAGAAATGAGAGTCCCCACAAAGATATAATTACAAACCTGTGTATGTGGGCGTGTGTAATTCTAACTCTGGTCCTTTGTCTGGCTGATCTAACCTGATCCTCACCACATTCTTCTCTGACTTTTTCTTCAAGCCCTCTGTATGTCTGAACATATTTTCAAGCAAAGTTTTACATTACTAGAATGCTGACACGTTTGTTACTGGGATGTTTTCTACAGCACCTGGTTCCAGATAATGTCCCCGAAGAGAGCTTCCCTTACACAGGTACAACTTTGTAGTCAGATGTGGTTTATTTCTTAGGCAGGCAGCTGTCTGGTATATCAGCATGCCGTCCCCAAATGCAAAATGCAGCTACTGCTTCAGACCACCCTCACTTGGGGCTCGTCGTGGATGCTTCTAGAAATGCGCACCTGTTTTCCTGTCTGGCCCTTTCAGGAAGGTCACATCTGCATCGGCACACCATTTTCTCTGGGCTTAGTGGAAAATCACAACCTCAGTTGCTCACTTAAAGAAACGGGACCTTCTTTCTTGGGAATTATTTTAAGTGCAGCCAGAATCCTGAACCCAAAAAACAAAACAAAGTCAGACTACAGATCCGGCTCAGCAGCAATTAAAAAGGCAGCCTCACCCTAAGCGGAGTGGCGCTTCAGCTTAGGCTAAAATAAGGAACAACCCAAGTAGCTATGTGAAAATGCTACAAAAAAAATCCGGCTGCAAAATATATTGAAATGGATTAGATCAAACTACGGTTCCTGCTCAGATAAAAAATTAATGCCTAATGTAAGATAAAAACTGTCATTCTCAGAATCCGACACACTCCCTGCTTGCACGTCTCTTTACGGGTAATATCTTGGACAAGAAAATTCTTATGCTAATCAAAGATTAGTTTTACATTTGATCTTCAGAAAAATGGCAGACATTCATGAATGCGGTACTGACTATACCACTAAACTGTACTACACACACACACACACACTACACACACACACACACACAGAGGTTCGTAATTATATCTTTGTGGGGACTCTCCATTCATTTCTATGGGGAAAACTCTAATCCCAACATGACACCCTTAACCCCCACCCAGCCCTGACCTTAATCATAAGTAACCAAACAAAATACAGGAGTTTTTTTTGATTGCATTCACAGATCTTTTTGGGGACCTGAAAAATGATCCACACAACGTCAAAATAAGGTTTTTATTACACTGTGGGGAACATAAAGTGGTTGGATGTGTAGATCAGCTCCGGACATAATAACAGGTTTTCCTGCTCTTAGGACAACATGGAACTCTCTTCTCTTGTTGATTAAAAAGACAGAACAGAATAATTTGTTGTGGAGGACGATCGAAGCTCAAGTACCGCTTGGTAGCTGAACAACATAGTGAGGAGGTACAGGCAGCAGGTAGCAAAGACAACAAGGATTATTATAAAACACTACTAAGGCACAGCAGAACATTATAAACGTTGCTGAGCTCAGCGGGTTTTGTCTTGAACCAATGAAATATGAAATATAGAATTCCAAGAATTCTAATTGGTAGAAAAGACAAGGATGTGGTGATGATTCGTTAAAAAATAACCACCCCAAACTTCTACCAGAAAAAGAAAGAGAAAATGCTTATGGTGGATCTCCTGCCCTTGTGAATCCATTCACACTCTCACAGCATGTGAGACTTGGAGAGAGATGTGGAAATGGTGCTGAGTCGGTGGGCGGGACTCGCAATGGCACTGAGAATCAGTGTGAAATGTGACATCGGAGTGTTACTCGACAAGGCTGGTAAAGCCCACCTCGAATCCATCAATCCCTCAGCGCCTTTGAGACATGCTATCAAAACCGTCACGATTCTGGTCCCACACGTCGTCGACACGAACACCACACACACAAGCTGTGATTAAGGAGCACAAATAAGTATCTCAGCAGATGGAAGCTAATTTGTAGAGACCAGGTGTTGCCTGTTAGCTGGCAACAAGAAATTTGATTCATGTACACGAATATGAGGGTTATTTCCGTCTGCCCCAAATCTCACATTGAGGTCATTATTGTCAGGCCCACCACTATGGAGGGATACCAGGGGAATTTGTCCCAGTCTGGGCCCAGGTGGGAAGGGTTGTATGTCATGAGGGCCTGGATGAAGTCATTTTGACCCTGGCCCGGGAATTCTGCATGGCGGGCCTGATTATCGTGTCTCAATGACTTTTATTATTGCTACTGTCCCGTTCTGGTTATCCTCACGGGTAGGCACTAAGTCTTCAGCTAGTTGGACCCTGCACCGCGTGCATGGGGCCACAATTTTAGAGTCAGGACCATCTATAATGGTCAGGTTTGAACTAGGATATTTTGCCAAGTTGGGGGAGTGCCCTCTGCAATAAATTTTGCCCAGTGATAGTTTTTTTGCTGACCAGGGAGCTGACCTGCACTTGGGCAATGGGAGGCCTTCAGTGTACTAAGCCACTGGCCATCGACAGCAAAGCACCCATGCGTCAGAG
>JAODLD010000119.1:342982-361791 GCA_026781065.1 Mormyrops boulengeri
CCCCCCCCCCCCCCCCCCCCCCCCCCCCCCCCCCCCCCCCCCCCCCCCCCCCCCCCCCCCCCCCCCCCCAAAACAGGAACACCGTGAGTAGTATTACTTGTCCTCTCCCACTGCCGTAAAACCTGGATGACACTGCCTTCATATTCGGGAAAACAGAATCAAAGTAGCGTACGTGATGTACTATCCCCCCCGCCTTCTCAGAGTGGTACATCCGCTAACAATCTCCGTTGAAACATGTTACGTGCAGTGCAGCGCCCCCTGGAGCACGCCTCCGCTGACACGCTGCAGGCCGGGCACGTGTGGGACCAGATGTTGTTTATGGGATCCGGCTCCTTTTGAAGTCGAAACTTTGCCGCCGCTCTACCCGCCTTCGGCCCCCAGAGGGCCCCGTCAGCCCCCAGCGCCTCTGCCTTCGAAGCAGCGGGTTATTAGCGACTGCTGACGGAGAAAAGGACATGAGATGTGCGCCACGGGAGCGGACGCTGAGCCGGTGTCACAGTGGTTATGGGAACGGCGCTCAGAACGGTTCAGATCTGAAGGGTAGTTCTGTCATAGCCTAGAAAAAGATTGGGCTGTATAAATGGGTAAGTAAGCACAGGGGCACCGCTAGACATTTTGGGCCCCAGGAAAGCATGTTATATTGGACCTTCTCCCCAGATCAATCCAATGTTCCAAATTTTTTAGGGCCCCTATCACTCAAGGGCCCTTGGAATCATCCCAACTTTCCCCTCTTTATGGCGCCACTGAAATAACAGGTTGGGAGAGTGTGTGGCTCAGGGCGTTAGGCTACTGTGTCAATGATCAGAAGATTGTTGGTTTAAATCCCAAGGTAAGCAACATGATGATTTTTTTCAAAAAGCAATCCACTTTGGATAAAAGCATTCCACAACTAACTAATTCCACATGAAATTCAATTGCAAAGCAAATTTATGAGCATTTATATGTTTTTGAGATGACCTAAAGTCAGGCTGCCTCATCAAATGTTACAGGATTGGGAACTGAAACTCACTCAGTCCTCGTGTAATCCAACGAGAAAAATGTGTTAAATTTTAAAAATTTACGAAGTTACTAAGAGAAAACTTTTCAAAAACATACCCCATGGACTGACTGAGTTTTGGAAGTTTGCTCTTCAGTTATAAGCAAATGTCTGCAATTACAATCAATAACATTGGTGTAAGATGGCAGAGATGTTAGTATGGTGCATCCATAAAAGCAACACGTCAGCTGATAAAACAGCGTCGTCTGCTGCCTTCTCAGAAGTCTTCCTCTAATGCCTCTTCCCTCAGCCCCGCCCCTTTAGTCTCGCCAGCCACCCTCCCCAGCGTATGCCTCTCAGGCCGCTGCGCCTTTATGTCCTCCTCTGCTTCTCGTTTCATAAAGGCTTCCATTTCAAAGCCATGTTTACACCTTCTGAGTCGGCTATTCAGATGCCTGTTCGTCTCGCCTTACTCTCAGCTGCCTCTTCTGTCCCTGCTCCTGAATACAGACCATCCTCTGCCTGCCAGTCTACATCCTCACCGTCTAATTTTCTGCCTAATTCCTCATACGTTTTTTCTCTCCCCTCTCCCTCTATTATCTTCCCTCACTTTTCCCTCTCTCTCCACTATTATTTGTATCTGTTCTTCTTTTTCTTTTCTATTTTTTTTATAAAGTCTTGACTAGACTAGAATCTCTCCTTTTTTGGGGCCAGTCTCGTCTTTTTGAGTTCCATTTTCTCCTGTCTCCATTTATAATTTATCAATGTATCATATTGATTCATTGGCCTTGCCTTCTGCGCCCTTTCATACCCACTTTCTCGGCTGCTCTAGGCCCTCTGCATGTTCTTATCTTGTCTGAGTGTCTGTCCTCTTCACGTGGCTGAATTTTAAAAGGATATAGACATATAAGTGGAAACGGCTCACATGGAAGCATTATCACCCGTGCCGATGCGTACCCAGCATAGCTACCACCTGTATGAGACATGCAAACTCCACACACGTACAGCCAGGGTGGAGACAAGAACGTGTTATGTTGCGATAAGGGATGAAATCAGGTGAGACTTTAGCTATTTCACCCATTTAATTAGCAGTTCCGCTAACTACGTTCACTGACATCACTTGCGTAAAAACGTAACCAGGAAACTTGGAGTGAGGGAAAACGTGGACTGTGTGGGCCACTGAGGACCAAATTGGGAAAACAACGCCGTACTGGATAAGCGGTTATGGAACATAGTCAATTACAAAGCATCCTAATTCTTCTGCTTCATTTCTTTAATATAATAATTGTAATGTCACAGCATACACTGTAATTGCTTTGTTTTTACTACTAAATGCTATTTATGCTTATAAATATAAATGTGCTGTACAGGCATTGGGCGAAATACCCGTCAGTATTCGGGGGGGTCCCCATCTCCCTATTGTTGCGCAATACCGATCTTGAGACCACCTTAAAATTTTGCTTTTGAGGCTTTCGGAGGGTCTCATGGGTTAATCGGGGACCCCTCGTATTTCGCACACTGTGTACAGGGATTATTATTGGGTGGATGCATGGATGGATAGATGACAAATCGTTACACGTTATATGTAACGTTCAAGATTTAAACTTTCAAAGGGCTATCACTGGAAAAAATTTACATACGGGCACAGCTGGGAAAGATGAGGAGCTGTCTACAGTACAGAAGCCAACCAACCTGAAATAATCCATCACAAATAATACAAATATATGGGGAAATTGAACAACCGCTTTTTGGGATGGTGTTAGTAAAAGGAATGGCATTTTTTGTATTTGTTTTTATATTGCGTTCGTTTTTGGCCAACAGATGAGTCAAGAATGGACCTTCCTGAATCGACGTTTTCTCCAACAGGACCGGTCACTCTGCCGCTTCCGGCATCCCAGCTTGTAAATGTCACGCCCAGCCCCGATCGCCCTCCTGTGGACCACGCCTCCTCGTTAACCCCGTGTGGAATCCTTCCGTTTACCTGCTGTTTCCCGTTTCCTCCTCGTTATCTGTCATTGTATTGTCCATGTCCGTTGCCTTTAGTCTCCCGTGTGCTTCCCCATAATAAACCCCGTTTCTTCGTATGCCCGGCTTGCTCGCTTGCTTCTCTGCTCGCCGCACTCACCGGACGTGACAGTAAATGCTTCTCAATGGAAGTCAGAATTTCATTTTAAACCATTACATGTTTCTTGTATAGCTCTTCCCACTCATAAATCTTGAATTATTAATCAAACCTCTCACTCCCAACCTTTCCTTGCTTTTATTTATGTATTGCTTTTGGTCCCACTTCCTTCAGGGAAAAAATAATTACACAAGGACACTGGCAACCAAAAATCAAATCAAGATACACGTGAGATAATCAGCGGTGCCCGGCTTTCCCTAATCAGCAACTGCTTCTATATCTTAAAACTCTTATCGATAAGAAAAGTCATGTTGGCATATCTCCCGCTGGATCCCCCTGGGTGTAATTCTTCATTGTACATATTGTTTAGTTTGATAAGACTATTATGATGTCATAGTTGGATGCCTAGCAACCATTGTGTAATGACAAACATAAAACCGGCACCCATCTATACATTAAAAGCATATGTGCACCATAGTATCTTAAATCACTTCATTTTATTCAGAAATTAAACTGGCACTGTAAAACTTTCTGACACAAGCTTTATATCGGCAATATATTATCCATTTTGTACTATAACAAAACATTGAATGATACAGCCCTGGCCTACACATAACTGTTCAGTATTACATCCGTTTTCGTTAAGAAACAGTTCTGAAACAACATGGTAGTAATTCAGAAGTATGGCTTATCTCGGCTGAAGATACGTGTGGATCATTTATCCTGTCAGTGCAGGCGCTGTTGTCTTAGTTGGTGGTTATTATCGCAAATTGATCACTGCGATGTTAACAATTCTCCAAGCCAAAATAAACCCTGCATATTGTTTGTTTGTGATGCCTAGAGGCATCACACCTGCAAACTGCTGTTTTCATTTGAGGCAGCACTCTAGTTCAAACAATGGTGAAGTATGAAAAAATATGTGTAGAATCTTCTGTATTTGGGGACCCATGTTGACTCATTTTATTTTTTCACGAGGAACGTGGGAGATCATGTGTGAACTGTAACACGCTGGAGAAATGTTGTTACAGTAGAATTAATTTACATCTCCCCGTGGAGAGAAACACTCCAAGAAAAAGTGCGCAGATTTGTTTATGAGGAGGAGAGAGTTTAAGTCTGGACATGAGTGTTCTCAAGTGGAGCAGGCTGACAGCGTTTCACGTTATCTGCTGTGACATGACGCAAATATGGAGGTTATAGACTCGAAATCAAAGGAAGTTTGATTCTGGGGATTTTTTCCCCCTGATGTACAAGATGTGGGAGAAGAGGGAAGTTTGATGGACAGAGCGTTCGTCTGCTTTGAGAATGCACAGTTTTGTCAGGAACTGAATAGTTTGAATAGTTTGAATTTCATCCTTTCCAAAGCCCTCAGGTGCCAATACACATGTCCTTGATACCCATTATAACACCATAAAGAAACAAATTTCTCACCTGAATTATGAATTATTCTCACTGAGGAGGGAGAATTTTGCAAGTTACATTTTGAGACAATTACAGCTCTGGAAAAAATTAAGAGACTAATGAAGGGCTTCTTCCTTGCTTTATGGGACTTCAGTCCTGCTTCTAGGAGCCTGATACACACTGTCCTAGCAGTGCACTTCACACCTGCACTTAATGTTTCTCCATTCCTTTTGAAGGTCATTTGTGGTCATCCTCCGATTCATGAGAAACTGTCAGATAAATTAAGGGTCATCTCTGCAATTAGAATGTCGCTTCCGCCCTTTACCTGGCTGGTTTCTGGTCATTCTCAGTGTCTCCTGATTCACCTTCTTGTTTACTGCTGTCTTAGAAATTTTGAGCCTGGAAGCAATCATATGTAAGCATCAAAAAAACACTGATGAAAATTCTTCTTTACATAGAAAAAAAATATTTAATTGTGCCTAATACTCTTTTTAGCTTTATTGTTCTATTGCAAAGGACACTGTTAGCCTCATTCTCTCATGTAAGAACTTCCATACACCACATGATACTAACACGCAATGTGCCCCTCAGATAGATGTGGATATCCACACTCTCCAGGGCCCACAGAGACACGGTCGATATATAAAGCCATGGAAGAGCCTCTAGGCAGCTCCTTCATAAACAGCAGGGCCCTGGAGCTCCTGTGGACGGACGGGACTCGTTTCCTTTTGTATTCCAGCACCGTCTCGATTAGGCTTAGCCACAAATGGCCGCTCGTCTCGCTCCCAGATGATGCAGTCACTGTCACTTCATGTCTACCTGTGCTCTTTCGAAAGCCACTGAAGTAACTCAGGACACGTCCGATCCAAAGTTCAGAAGCTGACCCAAAATAGAGTGGTACCCTCTACCCTCTCCCTGGACATTCCTTTCAAAGCTAAGCCAACCCTCAAAGGAACCTGTTGGTTTCTGCTAGCTGAAGCCTTAAGTTCTACTCATAAGCTCGGCACTCTGCTCCCATTCATGTCGGCTGTTTTCTTGTACTGACCAGCTGTTGCTCATTTACCTAGCCCACGTTTTTTTCCTTACACATATTGTGCATAACATCTTGTGATAAAAACATGAAATCGCAAAAGGAACCTGAAGTTCTCCCGTAATTAAATCAGAACGGTAAACTCCTCCCACGCTGGTTAAATCAGCTGTAGCTCTGTGGAACGTCACAAG
The DNA here is from genome assembly GCA_026781065.1 of Mormyrops boulengeri. NCBI lineage: Eukaryota > Metazoa > Chordata > Actinopteri > Osteoglossiformes > Mormyridae > Mormyrops > Mormyrops boulengeri. The sequence goes on from JAODLD010000119.1 coordinate 348,700, forward strand.
CACCACAGAGGAAGATGTGCAACACAGGATAATATAATAATGAAAACCAATTGGGAACTTGCATTTTTTTTCACCGGAAGGTCAATCGGCACTGGAATACATGAAACGCAGACACACTGAAAGCTTGGCAAGCAGGTCTACAGAGGGCTGCAGTAGAAATCATGAAGAAGAAGGCTCTACTGACGCTTTTATCAAGGTCATCGTAAAATCATATGTAGGGTTTTTAAACACAAATCATACCCACTGTTCTGCCCAGGAGTTCTTTTGTTCATCCATCCATATATCCATCCATCCATCCACCCATCACTGCTTATCCACTATAAAGCCCTAGAAAACTTGGCACCTATTCCAGGATGCAGAGAACACCCTAGACAGGATGCCAGTCCTACACAATTATCAAAAAAGTTTCAGGTTAAAAAATAAAGTGATAACTGGCTACCTCTTACAGCTTCAGTAAATGTTCAATCCTTCTGTCACACCCTGCTCGTCCAATCCTTTTGTGTGCCATGCCCCCTCGTTAACCTCGTGTGGAATCCCCGTGTCATCAGTTTCCCTAGTCCTGTCATTGAAGTCTTGTGTACTGTTGTGACGATTCTACCCCGTATGCCTCTCCGTCTCCCCATTAAATCCTTCATTCCCCGATCCTTTGTCTCCTTCTCCTGCTTCCCTGGTCCGTGCTCCCCGTGTTATGACACCTTCTGCCACTATTTCAATTTCAGCATATAATAAATGTAAAAAAAATGATTACATATTAAGTCACTTTGTGGACTTGGTTTAAGGCAATTAAGCTTCTAAATACAAAATGTCAAGTTGCTAGGGGAAAAGTCCTTGTTCCTGGCTTGAACCACACAGGGGCTCTGAGTGTTATAAAAGCTATGAAAGGACAGCACAGTATTAGAGCCCTAATACCGATATATAAAAAAGAAAATGCAAAGGAAATGTATTATTAATTCAGCTAACATTTCAGTATTTAACCACAGGCATTTTTATGAAGAATCTGAAAATGTACATTATCGCTTTAATGGGCACAATTAATTAATTTGCTTGGCAGAACCTGATTAGAAACATGAAAAACAGCTATGAGGCCCTCTGGAAAATTCACGGTACAGTTTAACATTTTGGCCTGGAAGGGTAATACTGTATTTAGATTAGGCTAAAGAATTTACAAAGTGCATATGTGACTGGTGAGGATGTATGATTTTCACAAAAGCCGTGCTCAAAAGTAACGATTCACAAAGACAGGAAAATGTCAGGAAAGTTTTCAAAGAGCATACTCTGACATACCGTTTTTGAACAGTAAAGCTCCCCGCTGATTGCATGATGAAAGTGCAGTGTTTTGTTTGCTTGTGTGTGTCAAATAGGAGTTAACGTTTCCACAGATTTTCCTGCAAAATCACAGAGAAAAGAAAAACAGTCCATCTTCACATGCCACATTATCTAATTTTTTCCAGGGCAATTGAGCCACCGGTGGGAATCTCTCTGTACCTCTGAGCTGAACGTCACACCACAAGGTTACCAAGAAATAGCTCCGATACCTTGATTCTGATTGCAGTGGGAACAGTCATGGGCAAATCAACATATTTCCATATCAGTTTCCAGAAATTTCCCTGGGTCACTTTCAGGCGGGTAACTGACACATGGAATGAGTCAGCTGTGTTTCTAAGATGCGGCAATGCAACAGGAAAAAATGGCAGGCATTATTCAGCTCGCCTGGATAGTCTTTGTGGTATGACACACCAAAGATTCAGGTTTAAAAGCCCGGAATGTTCTGTTGAGCAATGTGGACAAGTGGAAAATACCTTCTCGACTGGTTATTTAAAATTTAATCCCAAACTCCAGCAAAAAGTTATCTGAATCACATACTTGAATTGAACTCTCCCATTTTGTGAAAATGTAGAATAAAGGTGTGATATGAGTTTGGGTAGTTTACCATCTGTTGGGAAAATTGCGGTAATACTTCCTCACTCCTAAATCAGGCGTCTAGACGTTCCCGGCTTTGAAAGCACTTTCTCCAGGCACTGCAAGAATACAATATATCATCCAAAACATAATTTTCACCTGATGTTTCTTAGTGACGACGTGCTGATTTTTCTTACTGTCATTGCAATGGTACAATTTTGTGTGTTTGTCTGTGTCAGTCATAGTGCTCCTTTTGGTTTACCTCTTGCATTTTTGGTTATGAACAGTAAGGAATTACGAAATGATACCGAAAGATACAATTAGGGCCGTTCAAAATAACTTACTGTTGTATTTCTGTAGATTCTCGGTAATGCAGACATTAAAATCCTGGGATGAAAAATTCAACTCATCAGCCTGCACTGACAGACTGCATAATCTTCCGAGAGTTTGCTCCCTCCTTCTGATGCTAATTCCTCTATTTGTACAAGAAGAGATTGACTTTTTAAAATCTGTAGCTCCATAGGCACTTTGTAAGCTCATCTTCATGACTCTTCTCCTCAGCAATAATGTCACACAGAATGACACAGGTCACCCTGTCTTCAGAAACGTATCGATCCCTGCGACCACGGAAATTTAAGATCCAAAAAAGATCTGCATTAATCGACTTCTTTTGCTCATAGATAAGTGCGTGAAAGAGGTCAGCTATAAATAACAAGCTTTGCAGTCGCCCGTGAACAACGATTACAAGTCTCAGATGAAACAGGTGCATTTATCTCTAGTTCAAATTGTGTCATGTTTCTATGTCTTTGAAGGGCCCATTTGAAACTAGTAATCATAAATACCATGGGAGCACAGGTATGCTGGTACATTCTTTGTCCAAGATTCAAACCAACAGCCCAGTAAATGGTAAAATGCTTCCATCATAGTCTACAGCAGTATTTCCCAATCCGGTCCTCGGGGAACCACAGACAGTCCACGTTTCTGCTCCCTCCCAGGTCTGTGGACTGTCTGGCAGGTAGCTGGAAGGGAGCAAAAACGTGAACCGTCTGGGGACCCCCAAGGCCTAGAGCACCTTAGACGGAAATGTTAAAATTACACAGATATCCATGGAGAATTTTTGTGCAGCGTATAAGTTCATTAAATTGTTTCCTTAAGTTCCTCGATTGTTCTGCCCTGGTGGCTGTGAATATTTAATTGTTTTAACAGTTGATGATATAACAACATAAGTGAGTGGAAATCTGGTACGAACTTGGCAGATTAGTTTGCTTCGCACTAATATATTTAATACTTTAAATATTAATATAATAATTCTAATTAGGTAAATTCCAGGAAAAACAGGAAATATTGTATATATGTTAGAAGCATAAAGGTTCTGGATGTCTGTTGTCAAAAAAATCTCTCGTATACAAAGTTTTGAGGCTTGTAGATAAAAGGGAGAAAAATCTCAATCCAAATTTTAGACTGTAAGCTGACAAATACATCCAGTCTAAGGGGAGAACATGTCCTATCTGTACTGGCAATAACAACAAACTTATTTTAAAGGGGGAAAATTGACAACAAGGCCACAGTTTCTGCATTTCCAGCATGGAGACTAAGGCCTCAGTGGACTTTGAAATAACAAGGTCCCCCTGGAGTGCCAAAACTTTCACCTCTCCCACATATGGCCATCGGTGCTGTATCCCTTTAGCCTAATCAGAACAAAAATCTTGACCTGCAGCAATGGGTCACCATGGAAACCCCTCTAACTGGGAACCAGAGTCCAGATTCCCGCATAAGGCATGAATGGGCTCAGGCGAAATCGGAGTCTCCTATAGAAGGACGTGAAATGCAAAGAAAGCACATTGATGTAAAGAGCGCCCCAGCTGAAATCAACAAGTCTGACCATGGACAGATGCACCCTGCAGTATTTCTGTATTTCTGACAGGTTGTTGTCACATCATGTAATGACAATAATGCTTTGCCTACCATGTGCAGAGCTACATCGGAATGCTTCTTTTCACATATCCGAGCTTCTCTCCTTTGAGACACACACATACCCACTTCACAGCAAAGCTTAATGTCTGAGGATAGGGTCCGCCATTTATCCAGTGCCCGCGGAGCATTTTTCAGAGGTTAAGGGTCGTGCTCAAAGACCCAACAGAGATGTAGCTATTCTGCTGAGAATGGAATTCAAACCGGTGACCTTCCAATCACAGGCACAGAGGCCAATCCCGCTGTGGCACACGCCTAATTTCTCAGAGTTATCTCAACAAGTCATGGCAACGCTGTCACTGGGAAAGAAGTCTACTTCTTACTGACCCCAAGGTGTGTTTTTATATATATATATATATATATATATACACACACACACACACACACACACACACACTCAACTATAACTATACACTCAGCGGCCAGTTTCTTTGGAAAACCTGTTTGTTAACTAAACTCCCCCAACCAGCGAATCATGTAGCTGCACCTGAACATATACAGAAAACAGACTGGGTCAGGGGGTTCTGTTCCTGTGCAGATAAGCATTAGGGTGATCAAGTTGGCTGATCTAGGCAAGTTGGAATGTGCAATCACATGGTGCTTCCAGCATCTCTGAAGCAGCACCCTTACGGGGGTGTCTATACAATTCAGTCGATAGACCTTTACGTGATAAACAACAAACGCCCAGTTAGGAGCAGTTCTGTGGCTGAACATACCTTGCTACTAAGGGAGGTCATAGGAATATATACAGACTTCTTAGAGCTAACAGGAAGAATTACATTGTGGAGAAATCTGGTCCCAGTTACAATGAAATACATATATAACCATGTGCCCCCCCCACACACACACACAGTATATCACCACATCACGTTATTCTTTAGTAACGCCTTGTTTATGACTGTGTTACACAATAGGCCGTACAGGTAGTGTGGAACGTTTCTTCACTGTATACTCTTCCCCAACGTATGGTGGGCTTTCTCAAATTAAACCCATTCACGTTACCATCAGAACAACTGCCCCCAGTCTGTGTAGTGTCTGGGGTTCGGATTGCAGTCATCCTGCACGTTATCAAGCACGCCTCCAGAAGTACATTTAAGCTCTCTGGACAATTCAGAGCTGTCGACTCAAATAACTCATTTGCAAGCGCACTGACGACAGAAATGACTTAATTCTGCTCAGAAAATGGGGGGATGAAGCTATTCATCACAGGTAACTCAGTATACATATATCAAAATACTGATTTCACGACGAAATAACAACAACAATACTAATAATAAGATTCCAATTAATCGCAAATCGGCTCAGTTCAACCGTTTTTTCCCCTGAAATCTTTCACATTCATCAAACTCCTGCATTCCCTGCAGACATAAGTATTGTGACACATTAGCGCGATGCGGGAATCAAAAGCAAGCAAAGTAAAATGATCGAAAAGAATCAAGTAGCAGATGTATGTAGAATACGGCGATTCAGTCGACACACAACCTGCAAGTATATTATGAACTATTAAGATTTGTTTATTTTTAATGATGTAAAATATGCGCATGTATAATTTACATCTAATCATTCATTATTAATTGCAGGAAAAGCTATTATTCTGGATGTTGTTATGTTTTAATGATTGTTTTGAGGAAATAATAAGGAATTTGGTTTAAAATACAAGGTTCAAAAAGATGCATCAACATGAATCTTTTAGAGGGTATATGAAGTATAGTTATACGGAAAAACATTGCAATAACAAATAAGTCCGAGAAGCGGAAATTACTGCATCTCTTTCATCTCGCAGCGCACGGAACACGCCGTGCTGTACCGGCAAACCTGGAGGATTCTGGGTAGGATCTGACTGCCATAAGAGTAATGACAAGAACACTAATCATCAGCATAACATCCGCTCATCAATCTTCCAACACAAGTCGTATTGGGGCTGAAACATTCCCAGGCACAGAGGACACGAGGAAGGGGACACCGTGGGCAGGATGACAGTCCTATTCAATAATAATAATAATAATTAATAATAACCATTATTATTATAATGCATTCTCTTTAGTTTGAATATGCAGTGATGATCGGGTGCTGATTCCTCAGAAAATCTCAGTGAACATGCCTTTTTTGTTTTTATAGTCACTATAATTACACTTAATTGGTATTCTGTGTTAAATATTCTGAACAATTATACAGCCATTAAGGCTTCTTTCCCCACAGATGAACGTGTGTACAAGAGAATATTAGTGTCAAACTTCAACCCCAGTACTTCTTCTGACCCTAACTTATATATTCACATAAAAAAAAGTGTTTCCTCCCCTCTATAGGCAGCGTAAAATGCTGAAGTGAAATTTCTCAGGTTAATGAGGGCATTTTGTAGAGGCAGTAAAACAGTAATTACTAAAAAATTAGCTGACTTTGGTAATGAGAGTACAAATTGAGTAGGAAGGACACTTAACCGGAGAGTGGTAATACCTAAAAAAAACACACAGGAGCTAGGCCTATAGTTTTTTTCTTTCATAATGGAAGAAATGTCAATGCGACTTTCCACAGGATAGAAACAAATCACAGAATTAACTGTATTCTAATGAAGCACATTTTTCCTGGCGGAAAAGAGAGAGAACATGTATTTGCATGTGGCGGCACCAGTCAAGTGGAATCTATGAAGGATCATCACACCATTAAATAACACACGCCCGTTGAGGACACATACATCACACACAGCACCCTCACATCCCTCCACGTCTGCACATCTAGCTCTTTCACTTTCTGGATGTCCTATATCCTATCACGGCAGCTCGGCTGGACTTTGGTGGTCCACTTGGCGTTCACAGCGAGCGATACAGTGCAATAAAACGATCGTGTCTGGCTTGTATGTGTGTGGTTAGATCAGTCGGGGGAAATAAGCTGTTGACAGGCAAATAGATTTCTCTTTCTCTTTGTTCATTTGGTCTTAGTAATGCCACAGGTCATTTAAAAACAGCTAAAAAAATATGTAGCTGAGTCTTTAGTGTGATTTTGTCACCAAGTGGCCCCCTTGATTTTCTGCCGGCGCACCCACGCTATGATTCCTGGCTCCGCTATTGTACTATATCAGACAGAGGGTCATGGTTTGTTCCTCTGATGACACCAAACCAAAGGAAAAAAAAATGGAACATGCATTTTATGTGACATAACATTTTAAAACTTCTATTGAACTAGAAGACTTCAAAACAACATCACGAGGTTGAGAAATGCAGATCTATCTTTCCGTTTCTCCCATAAAAACCACGGAGGTGCATTTTGGTGACCCTGCTTAGTCTTATGGCATGCAGGCATATCAGGGAATAATGTGTTCTCTCCCATTTTAACATTTGTCTGTGTGTCTGAATGTACCATTCATTAATTGTACTACAACCACTCATCATCGCCATTAGCTGTAGCGGTGCTTTCAGAAAATTGTATATGGGGAGTGACTGCGCGAAGCAAGCATGAGGCTGGATGGGGTTGTAATCAAAACAGCAAATTGCGATTTTTAAAGTGGCTGACAATGGGGGTGGTACCATAGGTTTGCATGCTTTGGTGTGTGTGTGAGTTCCCGTAACAGTTGTGCCCAATGCTATTGATGAGCTGCGGGACGGGCAGAACTGGGGATGAAAGACGCCACGGCAGCGGGAGTCGAGACAGGAATGACAACAGGTGTTAACGGGTTTGAAGTTTACGTGACGACCGGCCCGCTGTGGTGGTCTTCAGGAGTGTGTGTGTTTGGGAAGTGATACCCCTCCCCCTGCTTCGCAGATCCGTGTAGATGGTCCATGTGCACCTTCGGAGCTACTCGGAATGAATCGACGCTCGACATGCGGAATCGTGTGCTGAAGCCTATACAGACCGCTGTCATATATTCTGCTGATTGGGGGCGATTCTCTTTTATTATTACGGCAGCATTGGAGTGGGGCTGAGCTGTGTGTGGGGGTCCAAGTTTCCGATCGGCACTTACCATTCGATACTCCTTTCCCCGTTGTGTCCCTGCAGGATCGGCAGGATATATTTCGCGGGTCTCCTTGCTTAAATCTCCCCTCGATAAGCGTTAATTGAAGTGGCATTATGCTAGGAGTGAATACCGCTGTCCTAACGCAGCCTGTGTACTGTATTCCTTAAAGTGTCTTCTGTGTTTTATCCGATGGTGGTTTTATTGCATATTTTGAATACACCTGAGTGCATTCCCCGAATGGTGATTCTTACGCTTTTATTGTTTTGCATCTTTGAAGTGTGTGTGATATTGTCTGGTGCTAGTTAATAAGGGTGCTGTGTCTGTGTGTGTGTGTGTGTGTGTGTGTGTGTGCTTAACCCACGTCGACGGCCTTAGGGGGATGCGGTAATCGCCTGGTATACTGGTTGGGCAGGCTAGGTAGGGAGGGGTCGCCAGCTAGTGATTGGTTACCTAGCCATTAATTTGAAGCCAGGTGGTGTAACCTGGTTATTGAGTGGAGGTCTGATTTCCTTGTGCAGCCGTGTGTGTGTGGGTGCGCGAGACACTTGGCTAATAAACTCAAATCTTTGAAGATTCTTGCCTTTGCCTATTCCTTGTGTATGGCAAGGCTTGGAGGTCTGTGCCTGTTGCTTCACCGTTACACTTACTACTTTACTTCAGTCTTCCATACTCAGTTTCCTTTATCCATGCAAGTACACATTTTTAACATTTTGTTCTAACAACATTTTGTTTGGTCATTCTTCTTCAAAGATCTCTCCCACTCCGTCGTGCACTGTTTTTAGGCATACGAAATTTGGTCGTAAATGCATGCATTGGTTAGAAAATTATTTTTAAAATTACTGCTATATTTGCGAATGGCCGCTAAACAGAGTTGTTGTACTTGCGTGCAGCGTATAATATTGGCTGATCCCTGCCTCTGGACTTAGATTAAAGGTATAATCCTTCTAGCTAATAGGTGGGGTATTCGCAGAATGTTCCGATAAAATTACAAAAGAGTGTAGTATGTCAAGTTTTCCTATATACAAAGTTTTCCTGCAGTCATATGTATATTAGAGGGAACTGTACAGCTAATGCGTCTTCCCCTCATATGCTAGCGCATGAGATATTTCCCAATAAGTGCTGCAGACACCAGCCTGTATAATAAGAATCAGAATCCTTATTACCACAGGACTGAGGCCGCTGGAAATTTTCGTCGGGACAGCTTGCCATGCTTGGAGACACCATGACAACAGTGCGGACAGAGAATAAATATAAAATAGCTACACAACAGGGAGAGATAAATACAATATACAAGTACAGTAGTTTGCGCAAATTCAAGTAATGCAGTGTGATAAATACAGTAGTCTGTGTAAGTTGCTATACCGGCTTCTCATTTTCCGAATATATTTATTCGACACAGAGCAAGTGTGCACGCCGTCAAGCTGCTGCCGAGGAATTCCCCTCGCGCGGCATCCCGCCGCCATCGTGCCGGTCTGTGGGAGGAGCAGATGCGGCGGCAGATGTTTGGAGATGGGCGGGAAGGCTAAGTGAGCGGCCATCGCGGATCCGAGACGCCCCCGGCACCAGAACCCCCATTTTCGACGCGCTGACAGGCTGACGTGTAGTGAGTAAACAGGTGCACACCCCATGCACAGTTGGCTGATCCTGCCCTGGGGACTGGATTCTGCTGAAGGTCCAGGATGGATGTGATCCCACCGGTTGGAAGCGTACCGGTGAGATCATCCTAACCCTAGTGGTGCCAACACAGAAGACAGTCCTACTGTTTATCAGTGAGGTTTTAATAACTAGGTGTGACGTACAAGGTGTCATGAGTATTATGGCGCTTTTCCACTGCCTCCAGGAACCGAGCCGTTCCCGCGCTGACATGGTCCTGCTTACTAAGAAGGCCGAAAGCGATCTGATTAGCTGAAAGCACGGACAAGCCAGTGATCTGCGTCCTTAAGCAGAGATTACCTGAAGGAAAAAGGGCATATTCTATACATAATGCAAATTTACGCAAGGGAATGCTAATTCCGCTAGCGTTTGATGCCAGCATAATACATAGATTCTCACAGACATGCTAGCGGAAATTAGCGCACAGTAGAAATCAAAAAGAAAAAAAAATCTGCACAAAGTAAATCGTTATGTGCACCTTGCGGACAGCATATAACCGTCCCTTCGGTTTTACATCATTCTCGCTCTCCAAACTTGACAACGCCTTTACTGAGCCAAGCCGACCCTTCTGCAGTGGAAAACCGAAGCAAGCTGGAACCGCGCTGTTTCTAGTCTCTCAGGGCGGTTTTCTTCTGTATGCCAGTGGACAAGTGCCATTAGAATCAGGGGGTGACATCAGCGGCAGATGAACTTATCTGGGGGCCCCAGCAATGGGGAAGGCGGTGATCAAGTGAGCAGGGGGCGAGGGGGGTTGCTGGCGGTAAATTTAGCCAATCAGGGCTATCGGTATTGCCAGATTTAATAAGTTTAACTGTTGCAATTTTCCTGAGGCGAAGCCCAGTTTTGCTAATCAGGGCCCCTGATGCTCGCTGGGGCCCTAGGATGTAGCCTATGATAGCCTATGCATTAATCTACCCCTACTGGGGAAGCTGCCTGGAATCTGAGTATCACAGGGGGCTTTGTTGTGTCTCCATAGAAACAAAAGCATCTTCTAGAAACGGCCATAGAGTTCCCACTCAGAGGCAGGGTTTTTTTCTTATTGCATGAGAATGGATATATTTGTGGACTGTTGCTGTCCAGCTCCTCAAAGCCAAGAGAATAGAAATGACAAATAGTGCAGCGTCTGTCCAAATCAATCTTTCTGATCCTGACACACTTCCTGCAAATGTGTGCCCGGCAACACGGTATAAAGGGACGGCGCATTCACAGAGCAGGGAGTCATTTACCCACGTACACACTCTGCTGCACCCACACGCTCATATCATTCTTGCACAACTTCTGCCTATCAGTAAATTCACCATAACTTCTTACATTGACAGCAAACTCATGACTTATGCATGATAACTTTGAGTCGTAATGTGAATAAGTCGGAAATTTGTCTAGCGCACGGCACATTTTCCCATTAATGAAAAATGAATTTGAGAAATTGGTATGATAATTTTGGATATTATTATGTTATAAAAGACGGGGTCTTGCACTGTAATATGTGGGTGTTTCTAGTGAGAGTGAGCCATTATAAAGTGTCTTGCATTTAAGCATCCTAGTGATGTAAAACCTGTTAGAGTTGGGCCATTAAAAGCCCAAGTTAAAAGGTTTAAGTCACTGCTTTGAGAGCGGAAGCCCTGAACTGAAAAGTTTGAGCCCATCCATACAAACCTACTTTCTAGATGCTTTTATGCTAAGGAGTTTACATTATTCTCTGGTTCTGCTATCCATGCACACATATTTCACATATTCCTGGTTCTCAAAATCAAGCATCAAACGTTTATTGTTATCCACAATTCTACCTGCTATCTCCCACCTGGAGTTTTAACCCATAAAGCCTTTGATTTTAGCCTTATTCATTGCCTAGTCAACTAGGTGTTTTTGTTTGTTTTTCTCACTAGTTTGTACCACTTTGTACCAGTGAACATTTGTATTCATGATGGTCATTTGTATGGTTTACTTTTTTGCGAAGTTTAACAACTTAGCTAGCTATCGAGCTATTAATGTTAACTAACATCCTTGTCAATTGTGAATATTAAGTAAGATTAATTTGTTTCTTGGTAACAATGAAATATTGGCCTGGCTGACAACAATCCACGTGTCTAAGTCCATTTAGAACGTTAAGTGGATCGCTGATGGCTGTGTAAAAATACATTACTATTTGTGGTGCTAAGGGCGTCTCATTACATTGTTTTGGGTTTATTTTGTGAAGTAGTTTTTGAGAAAATGTGTTTTTTCCCGTTCTTGAAATAATGGACTTAAGGAGACGCTTGGTTTTTGTTGGACAGCGGCTATATGAGTGTGTGTCCTGCTGCACTGCCATCCCATCTAGGCTGTATCTCGTGAGCTGCGATAAGATGCAGATTTCCCAGAATGCCGTACTGGATGGGCGGTTACTGGAATATAGTCAGATAGACAATATCTATCATTGTTCAATGGTTCAATTTCTTAAATAAAATAACTGTAATGTCATTGTAATTGCATTGGGGTTTACGAATTGTGCTGTGTGGCCATTATACTGTATTGGGCTAGACATGCAAGGCTATGTGTACATATAGCTCTCTGGGTGTTGTGGCAAATGTTTTCCATGGATCCAGATCTGGTGTGGGATTATTTTCCAGATGAGAGAGCGGGCAGCGCTTATCATCCCCCCACCCACAGATCCTGCCAATCAAATTGAAGCAAACTGAAGTTACTGACCTGTTACTGTGGTCTTCACTGTTCGATTGGTGTGCTAGAAGTTATAGTGTATGCAGCTGTTTCATTATGTAATTTATGTTATTGCATACATTGTAATTTCAATGCTATTATTCTAATAGACTGATCTAAAAAGTTTCATGTAGCCTTACAGTGGGAGTGTAACGGTACATGAATTCATACTGAAAATTTTCGGTTCGGTTTGCATATGTACCGCACGAATGCAGCAAATGTGGAACCTTTGTGTGTTTCCCTCGAGCAGCATTCGGAAGGATGCGGATGAAGCCATGCTGATACACATGTGCGCATAGTTACGGCAAACACAGAAACTCCCCAATACTGAGCCCACCCTCTTGTCCTGCTTGATTGCATTCAGAGGCAATAGACTCACAGGCCAATCACAGAGGCAATTGCAGGGATGCTAGCCAATCACAGCTCTGGTAAAAGTTACTGAGACCAAGGATGCGAATAATCAGCCAATGGAATTTCCCCAGCTCGTCTTTCCTGCCTTGCTGCATTTACGTGCATTATGGGAATCGGTCCTCGATACACTGGTATATAAAAGATTCATGAGATGAACCAAGAAGGACTTAGATGAAAAAGAGTGGAATATTCTGAAGAACACTGTAAAATCCTGGGAGCGCAGCATCTCTGCATCTGTAGTCCCTTACAAACAAATTCTTTATTCCGTTTCTTTATTCTGTAGGCCGTCCCTCTGCACTCTCGCTAAAAAGCCAGGCTTCCCATCATCAAACAAACACAGAGTTTAAGTTCAGCTTTCCTTTTAAATTAAATGAAGTGGAAGTGATATTGTCCTCCTGTGCAACTAACATGAAAAACTTTTTAGAGAAACATGACACTGAGCGGAACACTGTGGCAGATAGAGTCCATCTTCAGTATGACTGACCAGGGGGGGGGGGGGGGGGGGGGGGGGGGGG
>JAODLD010000119.1:361814-385092 GCA_026781065.1 Mormyrops boulengeri
CATATACTCAGCATTTGCTACTGTTTTTTAACTGATAGGACAAAATCACTGGCTGAAATAATGAAAAACCCATGAAATTCAATTTGCTGGGTTTCGCCGATTTACAGCGTGACACCCTCCATTCGGCTGGGAGTGACTCACGCTTGGCGAGGCAAAAATTGGGACCTAACTATCCGGAGTTGCTGATAATAATGCAGAACGCTGTAGTGCTGCCAAAAGGTAATGGGGAGATAAAAGGATGTGGGAAGGAGTCCCTCAGCCAGGAGCGGCTGAGAAGGGCAGACGACCTGCTTGCTTTCTGCCACCAGAGTAGGTGTCGGGATTGTCTACAGCGCTGTGATCAAAACGGTGAGCAAACACTGACTCTCGTCTCATCATTTCCCGTGTAGAGGACACTGGCGACGGAAGACTGACTGTCCTCATTTTGACTGCATTCTGCACCACCACGGTTCAAATCCAGGTCAGAAGAGGGATTTAAACATATTGCCTATATTTATCTTTTGTTTTGCTTTCAACTGCCCTCCAGAGACATACCTATTCACAAAGTGTTGCCTGAGACATACCCAGGCAACACTGTGCGAATGTTGTCCGTAGGTTGGCGCCCCATCCTGGGTTGTTCCCTGCCCTCTACCCATAGCCTCCAGGATAGGCCGCATATCCTCGTGACCCTGCATAGGGCAAGTGAGTACGGAAGATGGATGGATGGATAGGTGGAGCTCCTGCAAACCACACTAGTTAGGCAAATTAATACGAAAAAACAAAACAAATGGCACTGATATTTCCAAGTCAGTGTGAGACTCACTGGATTAGGATGCTGTGCCTGTGATTTGGTGGAATCTGGTGCAGATTCTGTGGCTGGTGCTATGATCCCACCACTTAGCCCTTGAGCTGGACCCATAACCCCCAATTGCTCCAGGGACAGGCTGATTTGTCTCTGTGGATAACAGCGTATGCTATGTAAACAGAAGTCATCACACTCACTCACGTGAATGTGGTTAATTGGACACTGGGAACACTGCTTTGTTTGACGGCGGTCACTGCATGATTGGTTTGAAAGTCAGGTCAGGTCAGGTCAAGTAAAGCTCTACTGTAATCTCAGCCATGTATAGTATACCGTGAAACTGCGACTTTCCTCCAGAACAAATAGTGCAGCATTTACGACAGGCCAGATGTTGCAATGCTAATGACAGAGCTTTGGAATAATTTACATAACGCAAAAAAAAAACATTCCTAAATATTCTAAAAAAATTGCAATAGCGAAGTGCAGGTCTTTCTGCTCAGTCTGTGGACACCTGGCCCCTCACAAGAGCGTCTGGCTCTGTGCGTTTTCTGCTTAAGACCCTGACGCTGGCTTTGCATTGATTTTTCAGGCTTGTGCATTAGTCATTGGGGGGTACACTGCTTTTTTTAATACTCTGCCCAGCAGGTGATTAAGTGGCACGGCAGTGTCTGGAGCTTTGGCTTTACATATATATCGACACGATGATGGCGTGCCCCTCCCCCACCTGCCCCCGATGGTGAGAGCAGCGTGGAGCGTCGATGGAATTTGAGACTAGGTAAACTGCTGCAGGATGGATGGATGGATGGATGTAAGACAAGACAGGCAATAGCCCAGGGTGGCATCTTTTGAAGGGCCACTGACCACCAAAATCTGCCTCCCTGATCGATGATTTTTACCATCTCCCCCTGCTAGGGTGACCACCGGCATGACTCTAAAAAGGAGGACACCAGTGTCCAAAAAAGGAGGGGGTACGATATATCTATCGCGATAATTATCTTATCTCAACAGAACTGCATAAAAAATAACTGCAAACAGGTAGGGAAAAAGGAGGACAATGGGGCTAAAATGAGGATAACCAACAGCAGTCTGGACAGAGTGCTGGAAAAACAGACTGTCTGGACAAAATCTAGATGAGTAGTCACCCTACCGCTAGCCCATACTGGGTAAAATTGGGTGGCATCAGTTGAAGGGGTTGGGGGCATGAAGTTTTCCTATGGTATCACATAGGCTCCAACCGCCGTTGGATGGATGTTCCCTTCATACATCTCCGTCTGTCTTCTCCGAGCAAACTGCTGGGGATCAGACAGGCCGCTCGCTTTATGGATCCAACCAAAGAGGAAATTCTCACTGCTCCGGTTTCAGAGAATGACAGCCGAAGTTGATGTCCTGTTCTCATGTGACAGGCACTCCAGGGCCATGGGAGCAAGTGAAATGGCAGCTTATTGAGCACAGGACATCCTAGTTTGAGGATAAACAGAAACCAGCAGCTTCCATTATTGTGTTAGGCCAGTATTTCCCAGGTCCTTCCCAGCAGATGTGCCTCCCTTTGTGCGTCTGGTATTCTGCCATCTACCAGAGAAAGCACACCTGAAAACTCACATTACACCCAACAACAAGGCAGAAAGAGCAATGTCTATGACCTGGTAAAATTACAGCTGGGCTTGTCTGAGGCGACGGAATAAATTGTTTGGAGGGGAAAGGTAAAGAACTGCAAGTAAATTATGTCACACAACAGTGAGAAGATGATCAGGGTAAACTATGGCAGCAGTAAACAAACACAAACGGCATTTGCATAAACAGTAAATGCAACTGATTTGCTTAGAATAAACATCTACTGTAATTCAAGACCAAAGAAGGAAACGTAGCTGAGGATAAATTTCTCCACAATTTTGACCAAAGGGTGTGTTCAGTGTGTGAAATACCGGGGGGTCCGACACCCCCCGATTAACCCATGAGATCCCCCGAGAGCCTCAAATGTATAATTTTAAGGGGGTCTCAAGATCGGTATTGCGCAACAATAAGGAGATGGGGACCCCCTCCGAATACTGACAGGTATTTCGCACACTGGGTGTGTTAAATTCTTAACGTCCAGTCTATGTAAATCTGAATATGGGTCACTGAACTTATTGCAGACATATACCTGAAGCTAAATTTATATATGCAGAAATACATTACACTTATCCTTGAAAATCAGTAATATAGCATAAATAAAATTATCGTTCATTGGTTTCATAAGCTTTTTTACCTATAAGAGGCTTCTGAGTGTGTCACCAGCTTCTAATCATTCCAGCTAATTTTCCGTTCATGGTTGCTGAATTTTCTCACACATAATTTCCTCATCTTGTTGCCTCAGTCTTCCCTCCTTTGGGGTGTCACTCACCGATTTATGACATATCAATTTAAATAGTAACAACAGATATCCATGTTTTCATTCTAAGAGCAGTGTGAGTGAGCAGTACTTATCACGCCATACCATACTACAGGCTGACGGTCAGACTGAGAAGGGGGCATTGAGGCCTCTTCTCCAGCGCCCCCTTTTGGAATGACCGCTCTGATTACACCCAGCATTTCCACAACACGTACCCGAAACCACCAGCAGATTCATCGATCGCTGAAGATGAACGAGACCGGCTTCTGGCTATAAGGGGAATGAGGAAGAATTATCAAACTGCTCAGAATAAATGATTATGGACAGAGGAAGAGGAGCAGCGGTGATGGAAGGCTGGAGCGTGGTGGAGGAGCTCAGCTGCTCTATACATGCTAGACCCTTGTACCGCTGTTCCAATAACGGGGTGGATGAGGAATAACATTTAATAACATTGGTGCAGTGGATGTGGGTCCATGAACTTAAATAGTACCCAAGGACAAAACATAGAGGCTTGTAGGACCAAAAATTCACTGGAGGAAATGAGTTATCTATCCTCTGGAGATGGAACACATATCTCATCATAAATATATTTAAATATTGAGCGACTATAACCAAATATTTGACTTCAATGTCAGAAAACACGCATTTCCAACTGTGATGCCAAAGGCTGATATTAAGGAAATTCATGTGAAAAATTCTAGAGCAGTCATTGAAGCCCTTTGATTTCTTATCGAATGCTGATGATCATTTCTCACAACATCCGTTCAGGCCTACAGTTCGTTACTTGCGTCCTCATCAACGTGGGAAAAGGATCCATCTCCTTGACAGGTCACAAGTTCCGCCTCCACGATTCCCAGAGAAAGCCTGGAACACTTGAACCGCAAGTGACGTAAATTCATGAAGTTAATAAAATCAATATTTCAGGCCAATAAAAGAGTGGAAGACCTGGGTAGGCGGATAGATGGTGGAAAATACACAGTGGGCACACTTGTTCTATTCAAAGATTTCTTACCTTGACACTGTGCCTCTGAATGGAAGGATGCTGGTTCATATCATAGAGTTGGCAGGTTGATTTCACCCTTTAGGCCCTTGAGCAAGGCCCTTAACCCCTAAAGACATCTGGACTCTGTATTGAACTGTATGTTGCTTTGAATAAAAGTGTCTACTGAATCACAGGAGACCTCCCCAAAAAGCATTGGTCAACCCCATTCTTTCTGACCCACTGATCTTATAGCAGATGCTATACTTCATGGGTATGCTACTATTTTTCCTCAGTGCTCATGATGTCTGATGGCATTTTCAGAAATTCAACAAACGACCCCTCCCAATTATTATTGGCGACCCATAGTTTGAGAACCACCGTGCTACAGTAAGTAGAGTGTAATTGTTGTCAGTACTGTGGTCCCGTGTGATACGGTCAATTAATTGGTCAACCTGGCGACGCACTGGGTAGATTTACATATGGCGGCTCAGATTATTAATAATTTTAGAGGAACTTGTGGGCGGATCTCGATCTGAATTCCAGATGAGACCCGGTTGGCTGTGGGACACCCAGCTGCGAGAGAGGCCACCGCCACGCTGCCGTGAGTCAGCGGCACGCGCTGCCCAGAAAACCGCCGCAAGCCTCCGCTCACCTGCCGTAACAGGAAGCTGCTCGGCAAGGAGGTACGGGGCATGACAGGAAAACAAATGCAGACACGTCCCCATTACTGAGAAAACCACACAAATATGCTGCAAAACTGAGCCATCAAAGGCTGGGATGACAGAAGCTATTTTGGTCTTTGCAAATGCTAAACCTTGTCTACACTCAGTGTTGACTTTATCAGGCACACCTGCTTGTTAGTGCAAACAGTCTGCTCCTCCAAATGGTGGGTTGCGTGACTGAAACGGAATACATACAGGACACACAAGGGGTCATGAGATTCACTCGCTGTTTCACTAAGCGTTAGGACAGCTAAAATGCATGATCTAAACGTTTCTAAACCCGGTATGGTAGTTCCAGCATCTCGAAACAGACGCCCTCTTGAAATCTTCAATACAGTGTCTAAATAAAAAAACATGCGGTCAACAGCAGCTCTGTGGGGCAAAAACACCGTGTTAATGAGAGAGGTCAGCAAAGAGCAGCCAGGCTTGTTAAAGCTAACAGGAAGGCCAAAAGTGCAAAAATAAGTACAGTACAACTGTGGCGTGCCAAAAGGCTACTCCAAAACTACAACTCTTCTACCACTGCAGTGCTTCTGGAGACTAAAGGGAATCTTACTTGGTACAACGTAGAGGTACCTAATAAAATGGTCATTGAGTATATTCCAAGGCATACCTTCAGGGGGCGTAGTTAGAAAGGGTGTCGCTTTCCCCTTGAACTGGCTCTGCACTGGCAAAGGTGCCAGCACGGAGCGTTAAACTACACGAGATTCTGAACGGCCGAGTTCAATTCTACTGCTCCCGATTTGACAGGGAGTAAAGAAACTCAGGGACAACTGGTCACGGAGGGCACGATTTAGAGCGGCCCGTTTCGGTCTGACCCGATTTCTCGCGGGCTTTTTCTATACTTTGTTCTGAGTCAATGACGATCGGAAGGTGCAGGTTTGAGAAATGAAGCCTGACTTTGGATCTTTACTAATTGCTTTGCCAGGGGGAGATAAATTGTTTTTCTCAGCTAGCTATTTCAACTCATTTTTAGGCATATATCAACAAATTAAAGATAAAAAAGGTACAACAGAAACAATCCAAAACAATATCCTTCCTGAATTTAATTTAATTTAATTCTTAATAGGTCGGTCACTGCAAATACATTTCACTGCATGTTATACTATGTATGATTGTGTATGTGACCAAAAAAATTTGAATTTGATTTGAATACTGCTTAAGGATGCTGTGAACCAGCCCAACAAATGTGCAATTTAGCTGCTTCTTCATTCTTCAAAAAATGTTGGAAACAAAACTTGGGCAAATGTATTTAATATCAACTCGTCTGGAAGCATTCCAGTGTGTGGAGAAGGGTCTTCAGCCATAACCTCACCTTTTTGCAGTGATTTGTAACTGATGCCTAATGAGCAGGTAGTTCGATGCATCCTGTGCTAAGCTGCTTCATCATTATGGCTGGTCCCATTTCTGCTTGATTAATATGCAAATGTGAGAAGATTCCCTCCATGGTGGGAGTGCGTAACACATAATGATCCCCTGTAGATGGAGTCATGTTTGTTTTGTCTATTAATAATCCTACTTTAGGAATCCTTTTTCTCCCCCAGCACAAATCAGGAATATTATTCTTAATAACCAACAGGCAGAAACTTCTAAATAGGTTTAAAGTATGTCCATATGTTTATGTCATGCTCTAGGATTCCAGACACTGAGGGAAAACGCCTACTTTTTTCATTGTTTTACACCAACACACAAATATGAATTTATGAATTACAGTAATATGGTGCAAAATGCCAGAGGAAATCATTCTGGTTTTGAGTTGGCGGTGATGAATCCAGCGCCCCCCACCCCCCACCACCGTTGACACATGGCCCCCACCTTTCCGCTATTAAGACTCCATTAGACTTCACTGAGAAGATGACAAAGGTTTGAGTGGGTATTGAGGATGGGGGGGGGGGCAGGTTTGCCACCTACTCTTGAAATAAGTTGCACGCCTCCATTGCGAAGCATCCATTTCTGGAGAGACGTTGCCAAGGACAACGAGCTGCCAGCTGAGTCTCCATGGGCCAGGTGCTAATAATGCTTTTCCATGATGCGAAACATCATGATGGCTCCTAATACTGACCAGGATGGGTCATGCGGGACTGGGAAATTAAATATTCTAGACACGTCACAACACACCGTCAGAGAGCCTCGAGATTCTGATATCCCCCATCAGCGGAAAACCTCTGCAAATAAGCTTGAAATAATCCATTATGATGGAAGAACACAAAAACGCAAAGATGTGACTGCTGTAACGTGGGATTCAATATCAAACACATCACACACACACACACACAAAAAACAAAAACAGTTTTGGATCATAGCGTAATCAAACAACATCTTCTCCTGCTGGATTTACTTGTCTTTCCAATTCACACTTTAAACCAAACTGTCTGTATTGATCAGCTTATTATCCAGATGAATTAATCTCATCTTTCTTCTGCCCTACAAAATGCCCGGCTGAGCCAAACTCAGTTCTAGCCAACCTTTCCCTTTGGAAAATACCCAGGAAGATAGAAAAGCAGGACTACTCTGCTGTGCCACCTATTATCTGAAATTCTTTCAAATCAATCTTCCATTGATCATGGAGTACATGTAATGAATGAAACCCTCCAGATTGTGAAAGTCAAGTCATTTTATTCGTAGTGAAGAACCTCAGCATTTCTGGTATCTGATCTGAGGGCGAAATGCGACAAGTACAGGAAAACTGTCATCGTTCAAAACAATATCTCATAAACCCCAAACAGAACATTAAATTAAATGTATAAATCAATATAGAGCCAAGGAATGGACCCCACGCTCTCGATCATTACATATCAATGCAGAAAAAAACCCCAATAAAATATTTTCCTAGAGTATTCCAATGGAAAATGATAAACTGTGAAAATAAAAAAGGAACACGGATTAAAGTTGACGCGAACAACAGATAAAAAACGGTGACACGCACAAAATAAAAACCCAAACACAAATGGGTGCACACAGAACCCAGCTGGAAAACAACAAAACGAAAAATGCCCCAGAAAGGTGCAGAGACTGATTAAAGCTGCAGCCATTTGAGAGCCCGGACCTCACGGCCAAGCCCCAGCCTCAGAGCATCCCACCCCAGCTAGTTAGGACATCATGGAAATCGAAGGGTAACAGAAAGCTCTGGAAACATGCTATGTTGAGGGGATGACTTGAGCCAATACTTCCCGGATCTGAACGCAAAATGAACACTAATGGAGAATCCTGAATGTGGACTTCCTGGATGCTCCGTCGTCAACCGCAGCTTTTTCACTTCCCCGCCCCCACCTTAATACCCTCGGTTTAAAGTCACAAGCCAAGAGAATGGAATGACTTCCTCTACTCCAGACTGTTCCTCCTTTGATGACCTCCCGAATGCCGGTGATCGAGGTGGACGTCAGTCCACTCAAATCCCCCTCTGGAGGAAGTGGGCTGTCAACAGCACCCATGAGGCTACGCTGTGAAATGATTACTCTGACTTTAGTGGCTCTATCATATGCAAATGTGCTCAATAAACTGGTACTTGGGTGGCAGGAATGGACCTCGAGTACAATGAGTTGGCGGCTTCCACTCTGCCGCCCTGCGGGCATCGCAGCTTGGTGCTCCGAGGGGCGTCGCTTTAATGGCGGGGAATTTCACTCCCCTCCCACCCCGATTGCATCCTTTCAACAATGACGTATTTCTAGGCTACAGGGAGCTAAATCTTGCCCGCCTCTGCCTGCTGGCTTGGAGGCAGAGGCGTCCTGATGCTGCCATAATTTTGCCTGACATGCCGGCAGGAGTGGAGTGCGCCACTCCTCTGATTGGTTGGGGTCATTATGCGGGGGTGGGGCTTTTTAAGATGCACTGTGGGAAATGCTAATCACAAAACAAACACTCCCACCCAAAGAAAAACAAGAACTTATTAAAATATGGATTATGTTAAAGGACTTCCGAAAAACAATGCCATAACAGAACAGGGCTGTGCCACGCATTTAGTCAATATTAAATGGGCACATCCGGGACTGTAAAGCGCACTCTCTGCTCCCTCTCTCTGACTCGCTCGACAGAAGCCAGACAGAGAGCCCCCTTATGACTTGCAGTCGTGCTCAAAATGTCCCCCATCGTTTATGTTTCTGAAAACGCACACAATGACATTAATGGTGCTTCGGTGCTCGGAGAAATATCTCCGTCGATTGTAGCCCTTTCAAGTTTTAGGTATGGAAGACAGAGATGAGCGCAACTGGCATCAACAAACACGGTACAGGTCCTGCACAGAAAAATGTGGCTGCTAACTGCTAAATGCTAACTGCGGTTGCTAACCACTAGCGGCTGTCGCTAATTGCTAACTATGGCTGCTAACCGCTAATGTAAGCAGCAAGCCAAGATAACGGCAGTCATTGCCCACCTGCTTCAACTTAGAAGACAGTGCTGCTTTTCCACAGGCTAATCAATGCCCCGGGGCAGTTAGGGGAGACAGACTGTGGCCCCACTCACCTCTCACAAACCTCAAAGCCGGAGACAGAAGATAGACCAGGAAAAACATCAGAAAGCAACCCAATGGAAATGAGTAAACAAACGGGTCCAGGAGTCTGTTGAGTTGCCTGTGAGAAACAAGGCCCATTGATGGTTCCAGAGTCTCTGAAACACAGGCGTCCCTGTCAGCCGGGGGTGTCCAGTGGGGTCCGCCAGCTGACTCGTGCATTCATCGCGGCCAGCAGGCGGCTGCTATGCGTCCACCCTCCGCCTGAAATTCATGCTGCTCTCCTCACTTCGCCCTTGAGAAAACCTGTTCCCCTCCCCCCAATTATTGCCGAATAATTCTCTCACAGTAATAAATACATACATAAAATATACACCTTCACATAAATGCTTATAGATTCCTATACTTTTGCAGACTGCATAGACAGTTTTGGCTGCAGACAGCCCTTTTCAGTGGTGTTAAGAGCATAGATGATACTTCTCTGCACGGAGTCTGTATGAATAATCACCGCATTAAACACGAAGGAGCCTCTCCCCACTGCCAAAAAAGAACATATGGGGGAAATCTGAACTTTTATGCTGGGTGAATATTATTATAAACATTGCATAATGTCAACAGAGCAAGAAGAAATAAAATCACATTTGCTTTGGTAGGCTGTTTTGGTTATGATTTTACCAGATGTACCCCTCCACATCCATTTCAGCTCTTTGTGTGTGTGTGTGTGCGTGTATTATATATAAATATATGTGTATATATATATGTATGAATATGGGACTGTGATGTGCAAATTTGCTGCACACACATACGAGATGCGGCTCATTTTCAGCTGCACTGTACTGACACCCTGTCAGTGGGAGGTGAAAATGGTGTCTGGCCAGGGGGCGCATTACTGGACCGTCACCGCGGCTGAAGGGGGTAGAAAGGGTAAAGGAGGATCCATAAATAAATTCATGGGGGCTGGCAGGCAGAGCCCTCTCTAGTCTGGGACGAGGTTTGGTACAAGCAGGAAGCTTGGGGGATCATGACGGGTGGGGGCACCCTCCATCCTTGCCGGCCTCCAGCGTGGTCCCCATGAGCCGTGCCCCATTCCTAGAGCCGGATGGTGGGCTTCTGGTCCATGGCAGTGAAGAAGAGGCAGACGACAGTGATCACCAGCGTGTGGGCACTCTCATACAGCAGCTTGGGGGAGAAGACGCTCCAGATGAAGAGGTGGTAGCGCAGGGCGGTGACCATGATGATGTAGGCAGCTGCAGGCATGGAGCGCAACAGTGCCAGGCAGAAGCAGCCGTGGCCCAATGAGGGCAGAGCTCTGCTGTGGGGGGAAAGGCATGGGCAGAGTGAGCATTAGGATTGGTTCTCCGTCCTCAGGGTGAGCCAGGATTGGCTGGACCCATATCACTCGATCACACAGATCATTCAGGGTCATCTCTCTGAGTGCAGCCACAAAACACACAACACAGATTTAACCTAAGCCAAAAAGAGAGCAATGAGATGATTGGGATGATGATGCAAGGAAGAGCAGGAGGGAAGGCCTTCTCCCCAGTACTGCGGTGACAAACAGGGACCCTGAATAAAGCTAAACAGACCCAATCTCTTTTAATGTACTTTTCTAATCTCCCTATCGACAAAAATTCAGTTCACAAATTTGCTTCAAAAGCAGCAATAAGAGAGATGGGAGATGGTGACACTACTATACACTCACTTGAGCTGCGTTTAAGACACTGTCTATAACAATGGTGACAAATTGAGCCTGTTTTAGCATGATAATAGCAGAACATAGTCTAAGAGTAGAAATTTATATCACAGCCCCGCAGCCCCGCCCCCCTCACATCAAAAGACTGACACCCCCCATTAATTTCCCCAGTTTATATTCCCCAAATTATTCCTCTGATTTCCATTTATCCTTAAGCCTATGAGGAATCCAGATGTTAAGCAGCTACTTAAAAAAAGACCCTAATTCCTCAATTGTCCCCCGGCTAAGGTGGCAGGGGGTAGGGGGGTGTCCCTAGGGTTTGCCATGGCTTTTGAGCAGACAAAGCCAAATAAGGGCGAATGAAAGGTCTTCGAAGGCCTGGGGAAGGCAATGGAGGCCAAGGAAGGTCAAGCCATGTGATCAGCATGTCCCGCCACGTGCCCTGACCTTAACGACCATCCCCATGGGAAATCTCACACCCTAGATGAGGCTCTATGAGCAACGGGGCTCCATCACCCTCCTCGGATGCATTTGGTTAATCCCGTTTGCTAACTGGGCTCCTTTGAAACCGGCGCATTATTAAAGATGCGGACTAGCAACTCAAAGAATGAGGGTCGGCGATAGTGCCAAAGATAGCATCAGCAATAGCGGGAAGCCCATTAGCCATTGTTAAGCTTTCTTCAGCCAAAAAGGGGGACCAGAAGCTTCCTCTGTAACTGCCCTTGATAAAACCAGGAAGCTATGCTGCATTCTATTTACGTCGGAGGTCTGAACTCGGAACTGGGAATGACATCGCACACAAGTTAAATGCGTTCAAGACAAGTCGGAAAGCCATTTAGCAATACCGGGGAGCCGTTTCAAAAAACAAGATTTATTGCTTAGCTGGATAACTTGTTGGATTTAATTCGACCCAGATGTAAATGGCCTTTATCTTTCTTCACTTACATTTAGCCCAGGTTATCATAAATCCGAAAGGTTGCCCGTCTAGGCAAGAAACCCTGCTTTCTGAAACAGGCCCCAGTTCTAGGCCCATTAAATGTTAGCCATTGTCAGAAATATCAGTTGATAACAACACATCATGTAGTATTTTATGTATAAAAACACCGTAGCAACACGTCCCCAAATAGCTGTTGGCCAGCATTGTGTGTATGACTGATTTAATGACCGACAAATAACACGTAAGTGCCAATGAACAGCATAAAACTACAGCTTTAACTTCTGTTGATAAAGGATGCAGCCATCTTGAATTCTGAGGTCGGGGTTGTGTGGATTCC
Source organism: Mormyrops boulengeri (assembly GCA_026781065.1). Classification (NCBI taxonomy): domain Eukaryota; kingdom Metazoa; phylum Chordata; class Actinopteri; order Osteoglossiformes; family Mormyridae; genus Mormyrops; species Mormyrops boulengeri. The sequence goes on from JAODLD010000119.1 coordinate 374,079, forward strand.
TCCAACTTCAGGAGTCGGAATTCCAACTTCAGGGGGCGTTCCAGTTGAAATTTCTGACTAGGAACTTGGAATATCCAAGTTACGAGTTCAAATGAATGCTGCAGCACTTCACCAGTACATGCGTGCCCAGATACACACAATTAGGTGTTAGCATATAGCATGGTACCTAACGGCACCAGCCGTTATCCAGCTGCTGTGCCCCTGGGTATAAATCGTAAGTCAACACCGGACAAATAAAGTCAGCTAAGAGGCTGGATGCGGGCTGCTGGGTGCTGTGTGGGAGCCGGGTTTTTGTCGAGCTTCAGTGGTATCGCATTTCCAAGCGGCTCTGCAGGATGCTAAGCCTCTCTAACGTCCCAGCAGCCTTGTTCTGACAAGAGCTGTCAGCTGAATCCGCGCTGCCGCTAATGGGCCGAGAGGTCCGGCTGAGAGCGAGCCTGGGGGTGAAGGACAGCCTCCTGCCAGCACCAGTGATAGCGAGCATCTTTGATACGGGCCTGGCCTGTCGCTTCATAGGAACAGGTAGCTACCAGCTGGTGGCTGGAAGTATCTGAGCCCGATGCTGGGGTTGATGTGTATTTACCCCTCTGGAAGGTCTATATACAAACCAGAAATGCATGGTGTAGCATTGCTGCCCGCTGACTTACCACAAGCCGAAGGGAGACCTGCTCAATTTCTTCCCCGAACAAAAACAAATGGGTAGAGTGGAAGGGGAGGGCTCACTGATTTGGGGATTTACTTCACATCATTACCCGGTTCAACGAACAAGGCTTGGACATGGTTCTTTTAGGACAAAGATGGGTCCTTCTCTTGACACCATGATTGTAGGGTTAGGGTTAAGGAAATAGGCCTTGTCATTCTTAGAATAGGTAGCCGCTCCCGCACATTACTGCTTGAGGGAGGCACCTTCCTCCCAGGCCACTGGGAGGAGCTAGAGAGTCCAGGAGCCTGGGAGCTTGCTGATGCATTGGGCTGGTAGCAATGCTGCCAACAGTGGGTTGGGGAGCCAGGATTCCTGCTGAAGCTCCCTCAAATGGGCCACTGCCACACAGTCCATGGACCACCAGGGAAAACCCAATTAGAAATCTTGTTACATCACTGGGCACAGGGTTCATCCAGTCAGGAGGTGGCTTACATCAACGTCTATGGGTTTCAGGTCCACAGGAGCTGGTTAATGCCCCGTGCTCATCCTTGCATGCGAGCAGCATCCTGGAGGGAAGGTGTCATTGCGATGAGGAGCACGCCCCGGGAGAAAAGCTCATTTTGTGTTGAGACAGACCAAAAGGGAATGCGGCTCATTCTCACCTCAATGAGACGGTACCCGAAGAGACAGGGAGTCAGAAGAGCCCACGGGTCCCCATTCTCATCCCCAACAGAGTTCCAACACCTCCACAACCTCGTACCCTCCTCCTAATTTATCAGTCAAGCTCTGCCAAAGATCTCGGCCCACGGCAACTGCAGTTCGGGGTGAAAGTTGCCGGATGTGTCACTAGCTAATGATGTTAAATGTAGGCTGCTGAAAACCCAGGGAGACCCCCCAGCCCAAAAGAGACGAGCGAGCCACCCCGAGCGTGAAAACATTGGTAATTAACAATTAGAAACTGTAATTGCGCTCTATAATTAATCGTACGCATTTCAAAATCCTATTCTTTAACATTTATTTTCATAACAAGGCATCGGCACATATAATTTTAAACATTCATAAGGCAGAGACGAGTTAATTACACATGAAACACAAGAAAATTACAGGCGCACAGCATTAATTGGTATCAGGCTAGCTCGCGGTTGCTATGCTAAGCTTTTTAATGGGAGGAAATGATATACTTATACTTGGAAAGTACTGCTGAGAGCTTATGGTTTAAAACAGACAGATTTTGAAATAGGGTTTCCTATCTAGGGTTTCTCCCAACATTCACAACATGTACGGAAGCAAAAGATGATATCATTTATAGGTTTTATGGCTTTGAAGCCAATGTTCCCTATTACTGAGAGACCACGGAAGGTCTATCTGTAGGTTTTACCGACATGCCTATGGATGTTAATAGCTGGTAGTTGCTCGTTGCGAAACATCCACACAGGCTCAAAGGGCCAGGTCACAGCAGACGCTTTACGTAGGCAGAACGAAATACACCCCCCATAATCCGAGGAATGGTAGGTGCTTAAGGCTAACCTGGTTGTCTGCGTCAAGACATCTTCCTGCATGAATCTTTACTGGTGAAGATCCGCATTTGTACTGTGCAATTGTGTTGCTGATCTATGGATTCTTCTTCCATGCACATTTCACAGGACTAATATGTGATCACCTACTTTATAAAGTTTGCTTTCAAGAAAAACTGATTAATTTTTGTTTTTTCTCATGTTATGAAAACATGTTTTGGGGGAAAAAATATGTTGCATTAACAGGCATTTGACTGGCTCACTAATCAAAAGTTAATTTTTTCGAATACCCATATAACAAGTTTACCACCACTCAAACCACTCAATTGAGTTTGGCCCCAAACAATTATTACACCACGGGGCCCTGAAGTAACTTTTTGATTGGGGCCACAGCAACAACGAACATAGCCCCTGTATATAACAGGACTTCTGAATGTTGATCAGAGAAAGTTCTGGGGTTAGTTCTCAGTCTGCCAAAGGCAGTGAGGGATTGTCTACACCACAGAGTCATACGAAGGCCTTTTCCTACAATCGGTGCAATCGCATTAAGACGCAGCCCATATCTTTTCCTAATCATGCCGCCGCACTAAAGCCCTCACGTTCGTGCCGAGCACAAGGTTAAACAGATTCACAGCCCATCCAACAGAGCGATCAAAGACCCACGACGGCCGATCCCCAGGCAGAAGAACGAAATAACGTAAATAAATTAGAGCTGGCAATGCGGCGGCATTAGCGATGCCCCCCGTTCACGGATAAAGGCTGTGCAAGACGGGCTTTGTGCAGTAATGAAAGGTGGCTATCTGTAAAGGTCAAGCCCTGATTGGGATTCATAATTAAAGCTACTTGGAAAGCCGGGGCCGGTGCCTACGTGCATTATGATGTCACAATAGTGACCCCAGCCCATGTCGCCGCGGTAACACCCTGATGTGGCTGCTTTTAGGCGACGAGACTTTTCATTAAATGAGAAAGGCGGGTATTATCATCATATCTCAAACACTAAAGATGTTTCACTATTCCGGCCCCCAGCCAGACTCTCCGTGGATTTTCTTTTTACCTTTTGGCTCTGCTAAGACTTTAATTTCATAAAATCATCTGGTATGGAGAGGTGGCCATTTTGTTCTCCATTTCTTGTCTTTTTATTTTGTGACTATGAAATAGATTCAGCTCATTCTCTCTCAGATTTGCTTAAGCTTGTTTTATTTTTATTTTAAAAGCTCACATTCCACTTGCGAGCAATTTTCCCCCCACAGTACCCCACTATTTCTTTGCCTCCCGTTACACTGAAGTCTGCGTAACTCGGCGGCACAGTGACACCACACTTTGTGGGTTAATTAACAACATGGCTGCCTTTTTGATACATTTGCCTATTAGCATCATGGGAAAATGTGTACAATTTGCCTGGGAAAAAGCCCCCAAGTAGCTGACAGTGCCAGGTGGGGGTCACATGGCCACGAGGCATACATCCGTCAAGGCGGCCCCCCATCACAGGCTCTTGTGGTGGTGTGGGCAATTAAAGGCTTTGAGAGAGAGAAAGAGAAAGAACAAACAAGAAAGTGGTAGGTACAGTTCTGTGAGAGGAACTCAAACTGGACTATGACTGTAAACGGTAAAATGGCGTGCTGCCTCTCAGGACCTCTGGAGGGGTATATACAGTATCACATGGTCTGATCAATGCGGCCTCGGTGTCCTCAGACCCCTGCATGCATCCCCTGCTCCACATTAATGCCACAAAATACCAAGTGGCAGTGAAATGACACAGAATCCTCTCCGGGCCACGAGGGGCTCTGAGACTCACTTTGGTAATTCCTGGGGACCAGATATCTTGTTCTGTAGCCATGACCGCTCCGGTATGCAGAAATTGTAAAGGGGGGTGGAGGGTACTTATGAAATAAATGAAATAAACCCCACATGCAGGTTGCTCTGGATAAACGAGGGGGCTCGACGTCCTGCGAGCAAGATTCGCATGGCGACGGCAATTGCGACCCCGACCATCAGGTTAATAGATGCTGTTGGCTTGTTAAGACAGACAGAGCGGCAGATAAACATTGGTGCCTGGGAGGGGCGTTTTATAAGTCATATTAATCATGCGACAGCTTGAGAACGTTCCGGCACACCTTCTAGACGGCCTCCTCGAAAATAAGGGATGCATGTGAGCGTGTGTACGAGCGCTTGGGGTTCCATGTGAAAGATCCCGAGATTACGACGCTCCCAGCTTGATTCAATATGCATGAAGCACTCCGAATTACACCCCCCACCCCTCACGCTCTGCCACCATCTCATTTCCCTGAGGGACAGTCACAACCGAGTTACATACAAGATGAGTATTACTTCCGCAAGGGCCCCTCCTCCCTCCGCTAGTCCCGAATCCTCCACCCCACGGCAAATAGAGGGATGCACAGAGGCTGGGAGACTGTGCCTAGGAATCCAGCTCGCGGTCCATTCGGAAGGGGGAAGTCCTCTGATTCTGCTATTCCAAAGTGCGGCGCTGGTTCCCTTAAAGGGGCAGGGTCCCCACGGCCCAGAGATGCAGAAGCACACTTGTCTGTCTGAAAGGCCCCTGGCGCATCACCCTCCGACAGGATGGAGAAATGGGGGAGGTTTATTGCTCCACAGTGCGATGCGTCATCTCCATTATGGGTCCGGGATGCTGCGTCGGCGAGTTTTTAAAGAGACAGAAAACAAAAAAGACGAGGAACGCAAAACAAGAGGGATCCATCATCGGGGCTATGATGAGGCTTCAGAACATAAACAAATATATAAATAAACACCCCCCACTCCCCTGCAATTTTCCAGCTCCTTTAAGATGGAGAGTCACTGATTATCGATCACAGCCCATGTGCACAGCTCAGTCAGTAACGTAGAGGGCCATTACGGACATTCCGATCCGATGCCGGCTTGGTGCGGCCTGTTGCTTTATCGGGGCTCACTCAGACAGGGGGGTGAGAGCATCTGTGCAGTGAAGCATTGAGGGAACAAGGGGGATTTAAAGGGCTGCATCTCCTACTTCACGAGAAAATAAAGAAATCAATTTAATGTGTAAATCAAGGGTCTGTGCAGAAAAGTAGTAGGAGACATGTAGCTAATCAGAATTTTAAAGGATCAAGGCTCTGAATGACTCTTCTGTTGTCCATCCATATTGTGACTGGGGGGGCGCAGGGCGTGGTGCCTATCAGGCAGTATCGGACACAGTGGGGTTGAGATATCAGTCCACTGCAGGGCACCAAAACTTTATGGTAGGGCTATGAAATTCACGGTCATCAAGGTCTAAGCACTGCAGATTCTCCAGCCGTCCTTCACCGGTCAGCCAGGTGTGAAGCTTCTGGCCAATCAGAATCAATAATTATTAAAATATCTACCTGGGAGAAGTGAAAACAATGAATTTGGAATCAAGGTTCAGAGTAGAATAGCCATGCTCTATGGACAATTTAGAGACACCAGCTTGCCTAAATGCATGTCTTTGGACTATGGTAGAACATGCAAACTGCAAGACAATGGTGCAAACTCCACGCACAGACACAGAGGGGGGGAATCGAACCCCCAACACTGGAGTTGTAAGACAACAGTGTTACTCACTGAGCCACAGTGCCTCATTTACTGTACTCCATTTACTGTTTATGCTCAGCTCTCGGTGTAAATAATCACTGCAAGTACCTTTCCATTAAACAGAGAATGTGGGGACAACACAAAGTCTGATTATTCCAAATTGTTGACAAATAATTCTGGTTAACTCAGGCAGTGATTGGCTGCATTCTGGTCGGTACGGCTACAGCGATGCTGCTGAAGGAGTGGATGTTATCGATGGGAGTTGGAGGCTGTCTTGGCACTTCGGTGACGCTTTCATGCAGGGAGGGGGGGACGCAGAGGAAGAGGCTACCTCTGCCTGCCCGCCGTTCGGCCTCAGTAAAGTTCGTAACGAGGGGCTGGAAGCCACGATGAACCGCGATGGAAAGCCATCATCCGGAAAACAGGGCTTTATATCCCTCGAATGGCCATCAGATACCTGCAAGCGAAGCACGTGCGGCCCTTTAACAAGGCCTCAGCCATGTGCCGTAGGAGGCAGGAAACGACATTTTCTGGCACATTCTGCCCTTATTTACCCAATCCTCCATTTCTGCCTTCTGAATTGGTGTTCAACATCCTCAGCTTTTTAATCATTACGTTGGATAACCTTTAACAGGGAAATTAATCAGCCGATTTCTTAGGGGAACAATAGCATATGTTGCACAAAATGTTCTCAGCTTTAGATAATCTTTCGTAATTCCTTTGTAATGCCTTGTTAATGAATAACTGCCAAAAATGAATAGTCTTTTCATGCGCCTTAATAAACGCCGGCTCTTCCCCTGTGCGGATCACGTTGGGAATGGTCTAAGCCATCACAACTGTTTTTATAACTTTAAAGCACGTTGGTCCCTCTTATAATGGCGATATGTGGCTCTACAAGTTGTGCCCATCACCAGAAGGCTGCCAGTTCAAATCCCATGGATGGCTTAGCGGTTTCATTATTGGACCCATGAGCAAGGCTCTTAATCCCAATTATTCCAGGGACTGGCTGACCCTCCATTTTCAAAACTCTACGCTACTTACGATAAAAGCGTCTGCTAAATAGATGTCAATGCAAATGAGTGTCTTACAAATAAATGCACTCTCAGCTGTCCATTAATAATTTCCACAAAATATTGTTAATTTCAATGACAAGACAAGAAAAATACGGGACAGTAGAGAAGGCGTGATGTTTGCGAAGAGAAACATGGTTGTGGAAAGTAGCTTATGCACAGTGCGCGACCCACCTGTCCTGCTGGGAGGTGAGGTACCATGCCAGGTGGAAGACCCAGAGCAGGGGCCCGGTGTAGGTACTGAAGGCCGTCAGCAGGAAGGCCGGCGCCTCCACGTAGGTCTCCAGACCTATGAAGCCTGCTGAGATGTCCACTGTGCCGATGTTGTTGGAGTTGCCCTGCGGAACAACAGGCTGGTCAGGATGACCTAATGTTGCTGAGTGAGGAGAACAGCGATGCTAATGCGAATAAACAGGGCGCTGATGCTAATCAAAGCTGGCATCCTACACAGGCGTCGCTTAATTGGATATGCTTTTAACGAACGTGGTAGCAGAAGCTTAATCGTGGTGGACACCAGGCATGATTATAAAACTGTAAACTGCACGACGGGCCGACAGACTTCAAAAGGCATTAGTTTCATTTTATACATGGAAGGAGACCTCATGCACACAGGAGACCGCACACGGACGGTACCCTTACCGTACCTTTAAGGATTCAGCTACTTCACAAGTTTAAATGTACTGTAAAGGAATGTACCAACTGACGGAAAGTGGGTGAAAAGGGGGGAGGCAGATAGTTACTTAAGGCCCCCAGTTCACAAAATAGCCCCTACAAGTACAATGGTGGAAGTTGCTTCTCCACCCTGCCCATCTCTCACAAGGGTGCTGGTGACACCACCAGGATGCCAAGCGTCCAATACCTGTGCCACTGCCCCCCCGACCTTTGTGATCCTGGTTCCATCCCCAGTGGGGCAGAGCTCTTGGCTGAAGTTGACCAGTTCATCCACTGACCAGCGTTAACCGCGTGGGCACCCTTTCCCCCCAACACTCGCCATATGATTCTGCTCTCTAGTGTGTTTGTACAAATTTATTAAAACCAGTGGAGATTGGGGAGGGGCGGGAGCATAGCAACAATATGACTGGGGGCCGTCTGGGATGAGTCACAAATTGGGGCCGGGGTCATTGTTTTGTTCAGACGGGCATTTTCCAGGACCTGCAATTTCATAGTTGGCTGGTTAATGCAGTAATAACCAAGCAATGGCATATTAATATCCCACAAAAAAAAAAATATATATATATATACACACACACACACACACACACACACACACACACACACCAATAATAATGACTGACACTGGAGAGTAGAGGGTCATCTAAGTCTTAAAATGCAGGCAAAGAATATCCACTGCAGTGAGCCACTCCACTGCGTGCACTCAAATTAATTCTCATCAGGACAGATCCAAAAGTGTGCCGAAACTTCACAAACTGTGGAGTCACTTGTAGGATCACCGATAAGTCAGTGAGTAAAGTTTGGGGCCTAACAGAGACACCCCCCAATGGAATGAGACTAACAATACTGACTGAGACTGCAGGGACCTGATGATGAGATTGAGGGAGCAGGGCTGTAAGAGATGTAAAAAGGGGAGGAACTGCAAACATGAGCCTGCTGGTGCTTTGTCCCAGGGTGATAAGGAAGCCCTTAAATGATATGGATTAGCGAACCTTATCATTAGCCAATAATATGTGTTGCATCGGTAAATGACAGGTCAAGCGGCCAATCAGCTTTCGGCTGGGGTCAATGCCCCTGTGGCCCCGCCCTTAGACTTGCCCCCTGCATACTCTGTACCTGGAAGTAAAAGAAGGCCTGGCTGAACCAGTAGTGCATGATGGTGACCTGCGCTGCGTCGTACTGCAGGTCCTTCCAGATGAGCCGAGTCATGGCCACCTGGATCAGCAGGCAGCCAGAGAGTACCGGCAGGTTGTGGGGTCGCGATACTAGGGCAGCCAGCAGCACCAGGCCAGCGTACACCTCCCACAATCCCCTGCTCTTCAGCCTGCCATCCTCCACGGCCACCTGTGAGCGCAGGAGGTCCTTGGCACCTGTGAACAGGATGCCGAGGACGAAGACATAGACGAAGCGCGCCTCCAGGATCCCCCTTAGTAGTGCGGGGGGGGGGGGGAGAGAAAAAAGAAAGCAAATGTCACCTGTGTATGTTACATATCCATTATCCTGAGAGGTTCACGCAAGGCCATTGTGGGACGTGTGCTGAAATACGTCGCATCAATCTCTCACGACACAGCGCTGAGAAGACAGATATGCTCACAGCCCCCAGTTGCGCCCATGGTCGGCCACGTGATTGACGCAGGTATGAGAGTGCCTGGCGCCGGTATCGCAGTGGACGGCACCGCAGAACCTCTGCGGAAAAACCAACATGCACCTCGGTCCCGTTCTACGACCAAACAGCAACGCACTGTGCCTCTGAACCAGCAGAGGGTTCCCCAGCTGATGGCACAGTTGATAACATCTGAGTTAAACCGGTGATTCGGGGCTCCTTCAGAATCATTCATGGCTTCAACCCCATGCTCGTCAAGTCGAGAGGGGATTTATTGTTATACAAATCATATTCAGTATTACTGCGTACGGTGACACATAACCTAATAATGTTCCCCTGACCGCGGTACTACATATATACAAATGCATGGGTAGACAGGACAAGAATGTGTGTGAGAGAGACAGGGAGCAACAGAGAAAGACAGAGAGACAAACCAACAGAGAGAGAGAGAGAGAGAAAGAAAGAAAGAGAGACCACAGCATTACATATATACAAAAAGTGCATGGATAGACAGGACAGAGAGAGAGAACATCAACAACATTGACACACAAGGTAAACAATGATGGAATGTTCCAAATGGGCCATGATGGAAGCAGTTGGGCACATCACTGATATGTCCACTCATTCTACTAGCCACAGGATTTAAATCTGCAACCTTCTGGATATGGACATAGATCCGTAACCTACTAAAGCACAAATCCCTCATAAAAAATGTGGTAAATCACCTCACAGCTGGGATCTGTTTGGCCTGTGTTAGGAGCACCTACATGGCTCTCTAAGCAGGCGACGAGGGATAAATACCGGCCGTTCCCCTGTAATAAACCCCACTGCAGGCCTGCTTCAGCCAAGCAGGGTGTTGGTGTCTCACAGGCCAGCGGAGAGCTTTCAAAGAGGCTGGCGACAGCGCAGAGAACCCACACCTCTTCATCTGGCAGAGCGGGTGTGATGTCGTCTCCTCCAGCTGGGAGGCACGGTGCCAAATAGCCGAGGGAATCCATCCTCGTTTCCATGACACCTGCAGCCCTGTGGCTGCCATGCTCCGTCACTGTGGACAGCGGGTACTGAACCCCGACCCCCCCCACCCGGTTTATATTGCTTTACTGAGACAGAAGGATGACTCAGGTCAATTACCGTGCTAATGACACCAGCTGAGGGCTTACATGCCCGGCTGGACTGAAAACCCACACGCGTACAGAATCCGGGTCGGGAACCCTGGAGAACCTGGGAGCCAAAGCTGAAAATAAAGGTGATATGAAGCGTAAGGTAATAGGTCAGGGATCTCCACAGGTTACGAGGGCCTCTGGCCCCTGGGTATGTTTAGAAAAGCAGGATCTGCAAGGACAGGAGGCCATGGAACCGTCGCCGTGACAGCAAGATGCATCTCGAAACTAAATACCGCTTCCCGAGGTGTAACCATGGTGACCAGCCTCGCTGGCAATGAGACAGAACATTATGGACTCCAAGTAGAAATATCCCAGGATTCCCTCTGTAGCTATTCGAGGCAAAGGGCTGAGAAACCGAAGTACTGAATAATTACCACACCCGCACATGTATGTATACACCTCCCCAGTGACCCCCCACTGGGCCTGGCTGTTTGCCGTGTTATGTGTAAAGGGAGAGGCGGAGTATACTGAGAGGTGGGGTGTAGGGAGAGGCAGGGCAAAGGGAGGGGCAGAGTATACTGAGAGGCAGGGCCCAGGGAGAGGCGGGGGATACTAAGAGGAAGGGGAGAGGTGAGGCATAGGGAGAGGCGGAGGATACTGAGAGGCAGGGCATGGGGAAAGGTGAGGCATAAGGAGAGGCGGGGGATACTAAGAGAAAGGGCACAGGGAGAGGCGGAGGATACTAAGAGGCAGGGCACAGGGAGAGGCAGGGGATACTAAGAGGAAGGGCACAGGGAGAGGCGGGGGATACAAAGAGGAAGGGCATAGGGAGAGGCGGGGTACAGGGAAAGGCGGGGGATACTAAG
>JAODLD010000119.1:388456-399574 GCA_026781065.1 Mormyrops boulengeri
CCCCCCCCCCCCCCCCCCCCCCCCCCCCCCCCCCCCCCCCCCCCCCCCCCCCGGCGCCGCCCCCCCCTGCGCCCGCGCCCCGGCCCCCCCCCAGATAGTAATGGCAAACGACTACAAGAATTATGCAGGAATTTGTGACCGATTCATATTTTCCGCTTCATTATTGACAATAAGGCCCTTGGTGAGAAGGATTAAAGCCTCGGTACTTATAACTTTTAAAGGATGATACTGGTACCAAATAATAAATAGGGAGTGCAACAAAGAGGTACGGAAGGCAAGGCTGCCGAAACTGTAGGGTCCCCAACTCACTTAGAGAGGTCGCGACCATCCTGTTGCCATGGGAACTGCACGTTGCCCACGGCTGCCCGGTAACTGTACACTCCCAGCAGGCCGAGGACCAGGGCTATCTTGGACACCAGGGAGCAGCGGCGTTGGACCAGGATGAAGACGAGCACCAGGGAGCCAGCCGCGAGCAGGGACAGCGCCCCCTTGTGTTCCGAGCTGTATAAACAAAGGCAAACAACTGACCAATCAGGAAGAAACAAACAACCGCAGGCCAATCAGAGAGCAGCAAACATACTACAGTGCATGGAAACTCCATTTTTATATTTTTAGCATTAGTAAGATGTAGTGATGACTCCCTACCCCCACAAAAGCAGCTCAAAGCCAAGAAAAAATACTGCTGAAGTACTTCCTCGGCTGAAAGATGCCTTTGTAGCATTTTCTTATATCCCCAGCCTCAGTGACTCCAGCGATTGCATCTCTACGGCTTTGCCCAAGTAATTCGATAACCTATCATACAGTTACAAACTCCTAACTCATCTCTGGGCTATAAGACACAAGATCTACACAAAGTCCTCCTTTGTTACATGGCATGCGGACCAATAGTGGATTTACAGAGTTCTCTATATTCGGGATAAACCAAGAGCGAAAACTGCAGGTGGCGGCTGGATAGGGAATCCCACAGCTTGGACACCGGGTCTAACGAGACTGCCTTTGCCTGTTTAGAGCCGTGTTGTGCCGAATCATCACTGGAAGGCTAAGAATCTCAGTGTCCTTTGAGGAGATCGCGCACGGGAAAGGGATCAAAGGCTGTCTAATGACGGTTAAAATGACGTTAAAATTGCCGTAGATTGTTGTCGGTTTCCTAGAGTCGTGGAGGTAATCTGATCACTGCATGCTGGTCGACTGAAAAGCTGAGCGGGGGTGAAGGACGGCTCTCAGCGGCTGTCAAAATCAGGCGAGCACATGGCTGTGGACACACCATGGGGTGGGAGCGCCGTCTAGCAGACAGACGAGCGCAACATTCAGCCTGCAAGACTTCAAAGCTACCAGGGATGCCTAAGCTGTAACCGGTTATTATGGGGAGCCATTGAGTGCAACGGAATCCAAAGGACATGATGATGATGATGATGATGATGATGATACAGGGGTCCTCGATATGTCCACTTCAACTCCCCCATCTGTGCATGTCCGACTCCTTAACGGAATTTGATTACCATGTGCGAGTTTGGGACTCCTGTTTCTCGGTGTTCCTGCCCTCGTCCTGCTCTCCACGCCTCGTAAACCCTCACAGACACACGCAGACAGGAACAGCCACACGCCCTGCGTGGGCTCCGCCTCCCCGTGAGAGTTCCCAGGGACACAGCGTCCAGCATAGGAACTGGCACACTCGCTCTGCAATGCCTCTGATCTTATTCTGCTGAATTAGGGTTCGAGAGCAGCACCATACACATCTTCAGCACGAGTGGGATGGGAGCTCATACCTGCTTCGGTTTCAAACAGGAGCTTGAAGTTTGTCCCTCAGATATCCTGGATCTTTGCTGAAGGGAACCTTCTGCCATTAAATAAGGAGTAACAGGAACCACTGGGCTCAGCCCTGTTCATCCACTGTGAATGACCTCTTGACCTCACCCCCAGGCTCTGTCTGTGTGTGAAACTTGTACATTTTCCCTTTGTGTATTCCAGGTGTTTTCCCACAGCCCAAAGACTCATGGGTAGGCTTCACTAAACCATCCCTGATGTGTGACAGTGACTGAGAATTGCTGAGAGGAGGTGAGACCAGGGACAAATCGGTGAATGAGGTGAATTTGCCGAACGGATTTTATCACACTTCAAAAACGGAATAACAATAGCAACATTCTGGAACAAAATGTGCTCCAGCTATACACCCCTCCAGTTCAGCTAGCTTAAGGCTCCATTAATTTATCCATTCATTTTCTATACTCCTTCACGAGGGTCCAGAGCCTATCCCGCAAACAAGCGGCACAAGGCAGGGGATGATCCAGGACACCGTTCACATACGTCTTTGGCCTGTGGGCCGCCTCACTTATAAAACCTGTCATACTAAAAGTACACAGAATAAGGAATAAAAAGATACCAGATCTGATTCAGCAATTCCCCAGTCTCCCCTACCCTGTGACTAACTTGGCTTCTGTCTTAATATCCATGTCTTAAAATGTAACATCTATGTTTATATATTAGCATTTATATGCCATTTATTACTTATTATTTTTCATTTGCACTACAACCAACGAGAGCGATATTTCAGCTCAGCGTACAACTCACATGCATCACATCACAAGCTAAGAATAAAAGATACTGAGTATAGACAAACTGGCATCCTGTCTAGGGCACTGTTTCCCAGTCCGGTCCTGGGGGACCCACAGACAGTTCACGTTCTTGCACCCTCCCAGCTCCCGGTAGGGAGCAAAAATGTGGACTGCCTGGCAGGGAGCACAGAGGGAGAAAAAATGCGGACCGGCTGTGGGTCCCCAAGGACCGGATTGGGAAACACTGTTCTAGGGTGTTACCCTACCTTCTACATCCCTATGACCTGCATGAAGTGGTTATGGAGGACACCGGGATGGATTTCTTAGGAGATGTACCCGATGAAGACCTGAGACCCACACCACTACGACTGTTTTTGGTAGCACTGTGTGGAATCGCGTACATTTATAGACGTGACTCAGGCCTTTTAATGTGAAAGTCAGGCAGCATGGTGCCCGTGTGAGTATCTCCTCACACGCTGCACAAAAACAACAGTCGCAAACGAAAGCCGGTGTCTTTGATACCCCGACGATACTGGCACACCACTCCCCGGCAAATAACAGGCTGTTCCCGGCATATCGAGGTCATCTCTCAAGCCTCCCGAGGGCCGCAATAGCAGCATTCTGGATCTAAACATAGCAACGATGGAGAAGATGCTAGAAATCAGCACTATCTGAGGGTCAATGAGCCGCATTGAGCGCGGGTCAGCAAGTGGCAAAGGGGAACGCGGCCGGTCCTCAAAAACTCGCCAACATCACCCACAACCATTTCACTTATAATCAGCTCATGGGCAAAAGCTCAAACGAGGTCCTCGCAATAGCTTTGTTCTTCGTGACCTGTGGTGCCCTGCATAATCCGTGCTCCTCTGCCACCGTCTTTTACAGATAATTCTGACAGCATGTCAGTCTATTTTCCAGAGAACCACGCTGCTTACGTCAAACGGTACCGGTCTCTTCGGTTCAAGGATACGATGCTTTACGCAAAGGCCATGATCACAGTCAATCACCTGCAAAAAAAAAGTCTGAGAACAGCTGAAATAAGATGTAAGTACAATGTCAGCTTGGAATGAAGCTATAGCCCTTAACCATCCATCCATCCATCCATCCATCCATCCAGCATATCCAGCATATCCAGCACAGAGCTGTGGAGACCATGAAATAAAACCACCTAGACACTGTTTGCACATACAAATTCACATAAATTTACATGGTTGCACATTTCTAAACAAAAGCCTGCCCAGATAATGTCCTTCTCACAGCGGGGATAAGTGTGGTGAAGGAGAGCTTATGCGACGGCCTTCTGATGCACTTCCCACGAGGGGATTCTGCCTGAAACTAGGCTCTTTCACTACGAGCTCTCCATTGAATCAGGAGAGAGAAGATGTTCTCCGCCACCGCTGTGTCGGACGACTAAAGTACGGGAAGCCGACTTCCCAGGAAACGGGAGACCGGCAAATGGACCAGAAAGCATTATGGACTGACTGCGGACCGGTGACGCAGCGTCGATCTCTGCCGCCGGGATCCACACCATCACTGAGGACAGCTATTCTAGTCCTGCTGGAGAAACTCCTGTCACACGAGAGGCGGATGTGGAAGCAGTGCTTCTGCTGAGCTTCCGGGCATTCCCGGGCATTCCTCGATTCACTATCCCTCGAGATCTGGAAACACCACTTTCAAGTAGGATGTCCTTCTCCTGGCCTCTCCTTAAACCACGGCGAACACAGCGGCCAATATTTCTCCATGTTGACGTGCAGGGGCTTTAGCGAGGCCACTAATTAGGCCGACGTCTGACTCATTCACAAAGAAGCAGTGCTTAGGACTTTTCAGGAATTACATCTTGACCATCTTCCATTAATTCAAGGGGAAGTGTTAGAATTCCCATTATTAGTCACATAATTGCTGAATTGTGACATTTTGGTTATATAAAGGGAGCCGACAGCAGATGATATCATTTCAAACAAAATTCTACCATTATCTTAAACATTTTCTATGAAATCCTCAGGGTTTGGGCTGTACCATCTCAGCTCAGATCATCTCAAATTTTCACTGACTGACTGGTTTCTCAGCAGCTCAGCACGCAGATTCCTGAGCTCGGCCTTATGAAACGAAGCGGGGATCATAACGAGTCTTAAGCTGCCTAATAAAGACAGTTCATTGCTTGCATTATGTTAATTGCACAATGAAGCGGCTGAAATGCTGTGTGACGACGGCTTTGGAGAGACACACAGGTGATTCGGGACAGATCTTCTTGGATTAAAATACCTCACGGTCCTAAAGCTTCAGACAAAGGCTAACACCCAGGAACATGCAGATACTAAATAAATACAACTCAGTACAAAGGAGTAACTTAATCCACTGGGGTTTTTCACCTGAAAGAACAGCCTTCGAAAGGTAATATGAAGTCTGGTTAATCGCCATTTGCTCCTTCTTTGAAGATTAACTCAGGCAAAGGTGAATTATGAGTTCTGGATCAAACGGCTCATTGTCTGCTGAACTAAGGTAGCAACTGAACCCTCTGTACGAATAGCATTATCTTCTAAGAGGCAATAAGAACATGAAAACCAATCCAAGCTGTGGGATCCTGCCTGAGTAACAGCATACAATGTGATCTACAGTAAACTTGCATCAGAACTTCATGGGTTCAAGAACCCACACAGACAGACCCCCCCTTCACTGTTCACCCCTCACTAGAGCGCCGCCTGAATCAGGGGGCTTAGGTGGTCCCCGTTTAGCCCCGAGGGACCCCGCCCGGCTTGTTCTTCACATCGCTACATTTTTTCTGATGCTGGCGAGATCCACCCCCCCCCCCGAGCTACAGGCAGAGAAAGAGCCTTGAAGGCCTAAAAGCAAAGTGAGGGCCCCAGGCGAGGAGGGCCCCCCACCGAGGACGACACCAAGGAGCTCTGAAAACAGTGGTCAGGTGGGGCGATAGGTGGGGGGGGGGTCATGTCAGAACAAGGTGGTGGACAGTTCAAATCCTAGTGGGCTCCGTGCTGGAGATTGGGTACGAAATCGAAACTTTTGCTATAGAAAATATCTGCAACTGTACAAAAGTGCCGTTTAAGCAACATAGTGAAAGTCAGTGAAAGAAAGATGGATTTATATGATTGAAATATTGGCTTAGACATTTCAAAACTTCTCCTGAATTCACCCCAGAATCTGCAGCAACTGAGCAATATATCAAAATTTCCGCCGACTACGAGCATACAATGACTGGCCAATCAGTACTTCATTAAATTATCTAACTAATTAAGTTAATTAACTGAGCTGGTGGTGAAATAGAACGAATACATGGAACGGCTGGGGGGTGACCCTGAGGAGAGGTTTGGGAACTGAAGCGGTGTTCATCTAGCCGTCCGACTACATGATGACAACTCTCTGGAGAACAGAAGAAATTCTTGTTAGCGGCCCACCCCGATTAACTGCTGCGGAAAGTGTCGCAACGTCCCAAGCTCGACAAGGACAAGCGCACAAATCCTGCACTTGACAAAAGAGTTTGGCCACAGGCAAGACCCCCCGCCCCATGTGATTACTCAGCGGTGAGGCTGGCGCACTTGGGTGGGGCGTGGCTCCGGCGTCAGCCTCCGGAAAAGCGGAGAAGCATGTTGCTTCCTAAATTGTAGGCCTGTAACTGAAATATCGAAGTTACCATCTGCCAGAGAACTTTAAAATCCCCCAAGACCTTGGCCTGGGAAGGACAGGACCTGCGTGAATCGAAAAGAGGGGCCTCACTGATGTTACACATGTCCACCACATTTCATTATATGTATCCCAGGTCACTCTCGCCCTGACACGTGACTCATCGCCCAAACACTGCCAACTTCCTCAAAAGATGCACAACGCAACTGAAAATCACACTTGCAGCTCAACTCCTCTAAGTTTCCCTGGTTCCTTCCCATAAATACAAACGTCCTTGGTGCTGATTACCAAAGACATTACACCATCCTCGTAATGTTCTCACCTCGGTTATTTATGTCTGCGGCAAAGCTATAGTAATAATAATTTATTTAAAATAAATAAATAATAGAAACATGCTGAGTCATGAGCTTTATTAATAGTGTACAGTATAGAGCCACATAAAGATATCGACTGCAGACGCTGTGTGATCTATCGCAAACACATTCCTTAAATCTTGGCTATAAGATGGATACTGTTATTTATCTAGCTGAGGGTCACAATATTAATGACTCTAGAGGTACGTTGCTGGGTCCTAACACTTTATACCCCAAAGTGGTGCTTACCTGGTGAGCCAGTGTCCCAGGTCAGGCAGGTGTGCCCACTGGACGCCTGTCTGATTGAAGGAGCGGAGGAGGCGGCAGAAGGTTAGGGTCATGAGGGGTGTGGTCAGGGCGAGCCACTTCCTGTTTGAGGAACCGGAATGGGCCGGTTTGTCATGGGGGGCCAGCAAGGCTCCGTCATACGCCGGGGGCCTTTTCTCCCGGAAGTACTTGCGGCAGACGTCCTGGAAGACGGCCAGGCAGAGGGTGTTGAGCAGGAAGTACCAGGTCAGGTGCTCCTCCTCGATGAAGCTACTGGCTGCCAAGCTGAGCGTGTGGCCCACCGTCCCGGCCAGCAGCAGGACGTCCAGCTCCGAGAAGTGGCCTGAGTCGCCGGCGCTCTGGGAATGCGCGAGAGGGCGTGGGACAGCCGGGGCGGGGAGGGGGGAGGACGAGAGCTTTTAGGTAATTGCTTAGTTGGTTGTTAAAAAATATACAAACATGTACAAACATAATATAAAATATACAGAGCATGGTGGCTTAGTGTGGTGCTGACACCATTAGGGCGGGGGTTTGAATCCCGCCCGTGCTCTATGTGTAGGATTTGCATGTTCTCCCCGTGTTCACCCATCTGGATCCTTTATTTCGAGGAAACTGTACAAATGCCAGACTGCAGTGTCTTCATAAAACAAGAGGGAGCCCAAGTGTGAAGGCAGCCGCCCTCTGCTCTAGGTGAGCGACAGTAGGGCGTGAGCAAAACCATTTCTGATACTGCTAAGCCCGCGGAGGCAGTGAGTTCTGCTTTGCTGGGGATGCCGGCAGCCTGCCCTGCTTACCCTCCAATGCCCTGTACACCCTGGACCTCCAGAGGAAACTTCTGGAAAAGAATCAATTTAAAAAAGAAAAAAAAAGATGTGTTTCTTTGGGGTGACCCAACATATCTCAAAGAAAGGATGCGATAAGATCTTCAGAATAAAAGTTCAGATCAAAAAAAGTAATCAAGCAGAAGAGGATTTGGATCATCCTGGCGAGGAAGAGGGTATTAAGCTTCCGGAGTGACCTTCAGAGAAAACGTCTGGGAAAATGCTTGACATGATCTAAGAACGTTCCACTTATCTGGCTATTACATACAAAGCTAAACAGCACAACAGCTAATTCAGCAGCCTGCATTCAAGAGCATAGTACGTTCTAGAAGCAGCCACGTCCATTTTTTGGGCCCTCCAGTGGGCGATAAAGCCCACTGGAAAGCACCTGTGCCCATTAGACAGATATTTTTAATGGTTTATCCGCAGGTATGGAAGATGAACAGGCACCTTGATGGTTAAGGACGGAAACTTCTGCTTCGTCAAACAATGACAGATACAAAAGGTCTGGGAAAGATTCAATCAGTATGGGGCTTCACTGCCACCCCAGTACCAACACCACCCTGGTATTCTAGATATAAATACAGTCTTACGTCGAATTACGGCTGATTGAGTAGGACATTAGTGGGTTGCTTAGTGTAACCGGTGCGGGAGATTGGGCAGCGCCGCCAGCCGTATACTGCAACAGCTCACTATCCATATCTAACTTGTAATAGAGCATGTGTACAGTAACGTATTTGTGATGGACAGCTACAATATCGAGATTGCTGAAAATGACATGCATCCAATGTTCCAGGTCGCAAATGTGAACGCAAGTTGACATACGGCTGTAGAGTGTTTGTAGACTTGATGCAGTAAAACTAGCTCCCTTAAAACAACGCTCTTTCAGAAAGTTCATCCGTCCTTAGATTTACATCAAACATATGTAGCAGACACTTTCGTCCAAAGCGACGTACAAGTGAGGCAGATAGCACATCGTAAACTTACGTGCCGTCAAAGAGTTCACTCGGCATAGCTAGGCTGAGCTTCCAATGGATGCCCAGGTACGAGTGTCAGCAGTGTTGGAGCAGGAGCTACACAACATCTCCCAAAGCAAGAAGCTAATGAGATTAGGTGATGACGACACAGATCTGCAATGCTATCACTGGGTCCATCCTCACATCATCACTGACAGTCTGGTGCAAGGCCACCGTGACACAGGACAGGACCAGACTCCTACGCCTCATGAAATCCGCCCAGCTGTCAGCTCAGCTGTCACCCGGCCTCCGCCCAGGTCCCTCACACCTCCCGGCCCAAGGAACGAGCAGGCAGGATCATCGCCGATCCCTCTCCCCCGACCCACGGCATCTTTTAGATACCCCCTTCTGGGCTGACATTCTGGTCACTGAAAATGGGGACATTTAGATGCGTAAAGTGCTTCTTTCTCTGGTCTGTGACAGAATGACACTTGACAATATATGTAACGCCCACAAGGTCAAGAGTACAACTCTACTAGTGCTGGGGATCCAACAGGGCACCTTACACTGTACGTTTATCTGTTATTAATTTACTTAAGTTGTTTGCATGCTGATTTTGAGATATTATCACTGGACTCCTATCTCAGCTCTGTACTGTTGTTTGTCAAATGTTGTAAACATCATGCCGGGCCGGACTATGAACTTACACAGCCAATAAACTTCATTGTAATTCTGATCCTCTGTCTCCCATCACGTTCTCCAAACCCGAACCCTAAAAGTCGAGCTGCCTCGTCCATCTCACTGCCCGTCACATTTATTCCACCCCCATGACGCCCCACTCTTGGGCTCCCCCCCCCCAGCTACCTGGGAAATTACTCACAAGCTCAGCATGCTGACAGTTCACTCACAGCTGTGCCTAGGGACACACACCCACACCCACACACACACACACAGTTAATCATTGTCCCAATCAGTCACACACTTGTGTCGCTCAGGTACACAGTCATAGTTATACATAAATCTGCATGTTTTATAGGGTGGGGGGATTCTCCATACAGAAATACAGCCCCCTCCCCGAGCTCAAGCTCAGCTATTCCCTTTATTGATCAGCAGTGCCACACACCAACGCTCCCGGTGGACTGTGTGACCAAGCACACTGCCATTGCCACAACTAACGCACACGGCCACCCCCCTCCCCAGCCCCCAGGCCTCTCATAAGTGAAATGTGTTCTGGGAAAACTTATACCTGGCTCTCTGCAGCCCAGCTTCTGATTGGCTACTGCCTCTCTGGCTGTTCCAGCCTGTCACGTCTTTGGGGGGGATCCAAACTGCCTATTTAAATGCTAATCTGACACTGCTGCTGGAGACTCCCCTCTGAGGCCTCTGCTGATTGGGGCCACACCCATGTCTGCACTCGGCTATGACATCACCGAGCTGCTTCCCGGCCAATAACCAACTGCATATAGCTGAGGGTTACCCGTGGTCAGAGGAGGACCCCTAACCCGGCCTGAGAATGCTGAGGTTCACCCACCAAGTGCCAATCTTATCATTAGCCAATGAAATGTTTGGAAATGGTGAATGTCCGGGGATGGGGCACTCTAGTGGCCAATCAGATTTCAACTTGGCCTGCCCTGCATATACACCCCTGGAGGGAATGGACAGGCCGTTTACCGTGAATGCTTTGTGACCCCAGCGACAGGGAGCGAGGCAAACATGCCCATGTCTTACATAACGGAGTCATGCTCAGTCTCTGCTGAAAGTCCCGTCTGGACAGGACAGCCCATGAGGACGGCCCTTGGGAAACCGCTGACCCGGCCGGCCACTTAATCTGCTTTTGCATCGGCCCTTCCACAGCAGGTGGCAGCAAAGAGCCAAAGGGCAAAATGTCTCTGACAGCCATCGACGTGAGCCCTGTCAGCTAGACACTGGTACGATGAAGCGTGATTATGGTGACAAACATTAACGACGGGTTTAGACTGTATCCCAGCAGGAGGTGATCTCGAGCTAACTTCCTCTTTCCATCTTTGAGTTCTCCGAGGTGTATGCCGCGGCGTCTCGAGTCGGGCTCCCACGGGCTTCCCCACGCCTTCCCCATCAGTCTCTCTCTCTCCCGGCCTCTCTCGCTGGTCCATGTGAAACCGCTGAAACGCCATCTCCGGTCTGACAGAAAAGTCTCCACATCCCCCATTAAGTGCCATCGTGAATGGCAGCTGATGGTAAATAATTAAAAGCGATGCACTTAAGATGAAACGCCGTCTTCGTGGTGGAGATTCTCTGCCTCGGAAAGCATTCGCTAATCATTAAAGAGCTCTTATTATATTACAGTAGAGCTGAAAGACAGATTTCATTACTCTGCATGACGTACACAATACAGGCTTCATAAAAGTGGATTATTGGTGGATTTTTAAACTAGTCTGTTGACCCATGCTGCCTTTTTCCCCTGGTCTGTTTTTTGGCCATTGTTTCACCCTAAGGCCCCAAATTAGGGTTAGGCTAGGGTTAGGGTTAGTAAAATGATGGCATTTCCAGGATT
>JAODLD010000119.1:423702-436326 GCA_026781065.1 Mormyrops boulengeri
GGCCCGCCCAACCCCCCCCCCCCCCCCCCCCCAGTTCATGTTTAAGACCTGGGGGGTGTGGTTCAGTTGAATGATTTCTGAGAGTTGCTTCTTCAGCCCCAGGGCGCCCTTTGTAAAGTTTATGTCAGTGTAAAGGAACGAGAAAAGGCTAAGCAGCGAGTGATTGCGTTCCGTTCTGCAGGACTTTGAGAGCCTCCTCACACAGCAGGGCTTATTGAGAGGCCCTTTGGGGAGCTCTCTCCCATCGCTTTGTCCAGTGCACTGTTTTTACTTAACTCCCGCAGGCCACATTTTGTGTGAGGATGACCGTGGCCGGTGAGTCACTTCTGTGCTGTGTTGCTGCTCTGCTTGACAGCTCTTCACCTCAGTGCACCGGGAAACGCGATGACGTGGTCAGGAACGACGTTAGATCCGTTTGGCCAAGGCTGCCGATCTGGGGCTCCGCTGCGGAAATCCAAACAGCAGCCGAGCAGCCATTTCGGCGTGGGGGGGCTTTGTGAGCCTATTGGAGCTTGTTGTCAGGAATATCCCCCACCTCTCTGTGCCAGTTAAAGTCCCAGGAAATATCATGAGATACTCATCTTATTTTTGGCTGGATCGCCTGGTCATCAGAGCGGATGATTTAGCGAGTGAGTGGGAATTGCATTCAAGAAGCATCTGCATTAAATCAGTAAGTAAACTGCACATCTACTGTCAGACGCTAAATGCAGATGTCAGGCTGTTTGGACCCCTGGTAATTATTGAAAGCTGCAATCTGTGTTCAGTCAGCCCTGAACACAGTGGAGGTACCATGAGCACAACTGCTGGACGAATCGAACCTATGGCTTAAAAGTAGAAAGATGTTTATTCTGCAATACCAATCCGCATGTCAGAAGAGGAATTAATGGTGTGTTTTGGTCCCAGAAATGTGCCCCTTACTGGTTCCCAGGAGTGTGTGCGGGCTCCTTTCTCTATAATGAAAAGGATTCGTTTGGTAGGTTGCGATCGTCAGAGAAACAGGCCTCCTGAACTAATGAGGCAGATTGAGCTTCGATCAGCACGGAGATGCCGATAATTAGATTCGTCTCTCTCTGTCTCTCGTCATCTTTGCCGTGATCCATTCTGCCTTTTGTCGTTTCACTTTGGATTGGGGTCTGTTCTCCTGGCTCCTCTGGAAAGCCATCTCAGTAATGCTCTCTCAGCATGACCATCAGGCTGAATCACGTCTCGCAGCTATAGCCCTGTGAAGAGGAACACAATCTTCACCCACCTCCCACAATGCACTCTCATTTTCATCCATCGCTTCTCATTGATACAAATTCTGTCCATTTTCACCTGCCGTATAAGGCAGTTCTTTCATTAGTGTCTACCAGTCTTTCTCTTTTTCATTTTAAACTTTTATTTTCTTTCTATACCTCTATCTCTATTTAATCTTTTCTACTTGATCTTCATTTATTCTCCATTGTTCTGTGTATTCCTTTATTCTATTCTGTTGTTGTCTGTCAAGCTCACTCTCACTTTCTCGCTCTCTTTTGTTCCTCTGACTGAGATGTTCTGTTTCTAAATGTATTTAAGGTAAAATATGAGCTCGCTGTCACCTCACATTGAACTGTTTGTGAAATTTCGATGAGCATCCTCGGTTTAAAAGGAGGAGTCAACTGAATCCAGTAATACGGCACAGCAGCGCCCCCTATCCTTATCATACCCGGAGACTGCCAGCTGCCTTCCCTGTTGTGTCTGAAAGATGGCAGCTCCCATGGTGGAGGACAAATCTTGCAGCCAGAATGTTCCTGTCCCAGATGTAAGGCCTGCTCGTACGCCCTTGATGTGAGTCACTCAGCTATACGGGCAAAGCTCAAGATAACCTACCTCAGTAACAGTGATAATGTAATTTCCCACAATGCACTGGTGGCACACATTTCCCCACAGTCCCCTTATGGGCACTGATGAGTCAGGACTGATGTGGTAGGCAGCCTGCCGTTAGCAGGATCCCTTGCCCCAGGGGGATTGACCCAGCTGGTGTCAACATTACCCAGCTGTGGGGATACTGGGAAATGCACCCACCCCACTTGCCCTTCCATTCTCATCTCCTACTCCTCCCTACGTTTTTATATTTGCTCACCCCATAATCTCTACCTTTAACCACCTTCTCTATCCGTCCACCCTCTTCCACCTCTTGTCCAGGATACCTGTCTTTCTTTTTTTACCTTTTCTCATATCTGACTTCCTCCTAAACATGGGGGTTGAAATGAACAGACGGGCATCTTCACGGCCACCTATTCTGCAGCCTTGCTGATAAACAATTAGGCCCCCTTCCCCGTATCATTACCTACCATCTCCACCTCATCTCCTAATTTCATATGCGTGTCTAATCATGATTAACCAGCACGCCTCTAGGCTTCTTGGAAGGGAAAAAAACAGCCTGTATAAGTATTGAGTGAAAATAATCGTGTTCCTCTGCTTTTCACTTTAGGGTTAGTTAGATTTTTGTTTACATTTATGTGTCTATCAGGCGGGCTTAATTTGGATGAATGGCACAGGGGTGCAAGATAATTTACTCCAATCTGGGTGCCCCGTCTGGTCTGTGCGGGGAGATAGGGGGGCGCGGCGCCAAGCCGGCTGTGACGCGGTGGCGACAGCAGCTCGGGAAAACTTGGCATTAAGGGAGGTGTTTCCAGGAGAAAGTTGGGAAAAATAGCAAGTGCTTAGGAAACATTTGGCAGCAAATGCTTGTGGATGGGTGAGAACGGGTTAACGCATAAAGCAAGGTTTATCTCTATGTAAATTACCTCTAAAAAAGTGCTTGGGGTGAATTTTTTAATGGGACTGTCCTAATCGTACTCCCACTCCATATGCGGTGTGTGTATGGGGTGAGTATTAAGGCCCTGAGATCTGATAATTGGGTCTCTTTAGGCCTCATTGCATATGGGGTGGAGGCGGGGGGTGGGGCAGATTTGTTGCAAGCATGTTCTGCAGGTGTTGCATTATGTGGGCTTACAGGCATGCCTGGGGGTGGGTGGGGGGTATATTTGGCTTGTGTGAGGCATCGGAGGGAATCGTGTTTGTGTTTCTACCTTGCAGTTTGTCTCATCTTCTCTGAATGGTCTAAGAAAGTTAGGCGCGGATTCATCACCATTTGCATAGACAGTTGCACCTTTATCTTAACTGAGGTGGTTCTCCGGGCGTGAAATGAATATCGATGTATTTTTGAAAGTGTGTGTGAAATTCTGTAAAGCTGTGGTGTTTGTCGGTGCTGTTTATCACCATCGCCGTCATTAAAACGTCCATGCGTCACTACAGCGTGTCTAAATTAATTAGCCGCCGAAATACAGGAAATGACATAAAAGGAAACTGAAGAAATATGCGTTGCAAATATGACAAGATGTTCCGGTTGTCAGGGAGACATGGGTGGTAGGGGGGTGCTGTTTCTGTAATTAGTGTGTGCAGCGAATGCTTAGGATGCTGTCGTTATTGTCCCATTGGGATTAACGTGGGCGTGGTCTCATCTCAAACAGGTGACAGTGATGGATGGTGGTCCGAACCCGCGGCACTCCACCATCTGGGTCGTCGTCCATGTGCTGGACGAGAATGACAACAAGCCACAGTTTCCCGAGAAGGTTTACCAGATCAAGCTGCCCGAGCGTGAACGCAAGAAGAAGGCGGAGCCCATCTACCGCGTTTTCGCCTACGACAGGGATGTGGGGCCCAATGCCGACCTGTCCTACAGCATCGTGGATGGCAACGAGGATGGCAAGTTCTTCATCGACCCCAAGACGGCCATGGTGTTGTCCCGGAAGCAGTTCACCGCCGGCAGTTACGATATCCTTACCGTACGTACTGGCCTTTGGACCATGGCATAGCTCTGGGGTGTAGTGATGGCCCTGACCTGGTCTGTTCACATGTGTGGAGCGCCCCCTAGAGATGGGGGGTGTTTGTAACAAGTTAAATCAGATGTGAGTTTCCATGAACAGAAATCCAGCATTAACTGGATCTGTTCGCACAGAGTGAGGGTCCCTCCAAGGTGGTGTTATCGGTATTTTCACGATGTACTCAGGGCTAGAGATTTTGGGTTCCATGAAAGTGTATCATATTGGGCTCCCAACCAAAACCAATCCAATGATCATATATTTTAGGGCTCCTGTCACTCAGGGGCTCTTGAACTCATCCAAACTCCCCCCCTTCACATCGCCCCTGGACGTACTCCTATTAAATGATTCTCCCACCCAGTCAGTATCCCGGATGAGGCGGTCCAAGCCGATTAATGTCACCCCGAGTGAACCTCACAATGGCCGTTCAAACCTGCTCTCTGATAGAGATCCTCTGCTATGTTTTTGTTTTGGACCTGATGCACCGGGCACCCAAAGCTCTCCACACCTACTTTTTCTACTTTTCCAGGTAAAAGCCACCGACAATGGCCGCCCCCAGAAGTCTGCCATCGCCCGGCTACACATCGAGTGGGTCCGCAAGCCGCCAGCCTCGCCAGTGCCCCTGCTGTTCGATGAGCCCTACTACAACTTCACCGTCATGGAGCATGATAAGGTGGCGGAAATTGTGGGTGTGGTCTCCATGCAGCAGAGCACCACGCCGCTATGGTTCGACATCACTGGTAAGTGTGCAGTAACGTGCCCCACCCCCTCCACACGCCCCAGAGGCACCACGGGCCCCCATGCTGTCTCCAGCTCCGAGTGCACCAACACCCCGTAATATGCCCATGCCAGCATGGTAGACAGCTGTCCCTTAGTAAGCATGGCTCAGTGCTGCTCCCAGGCTTTAAAGTGACAAGGTCCTTGGGAAGAATACGCTCATTAGGTGCTGCTCCTATCTGAGCTACGCCTGGGTTTGAATCTGCAATATTCACGTCACATTCTCTACAGGACACTGCAGCCCACTGCATACAACCCCAAAGATCAAGTCAAAAATCAGGGATCCTGTCAGATCCCTTAAATCATGGGGGATTACAAACTCTACCAGATTACAAATCATCCAGAACAAAGACCCTGAAGTTTCAGGTTCCCGGGTCAGTGTTGTGTCCTGTCCTTGGCCTGAGTTCACCACACACCATTGTTGTGTTGCTGCTGTGATCTCCAAAAGGCTTCTCACTGACGCTGACTTGGTGTGCCCGCGCCCTCCCGCCGCATGTCTGTGATCCGCTACATGCGTCGCAGAGCGCGTGGATGCAGCGTCTGCTCTGCCTGCTTAATTTCGTTTGACTTTTTTTCGTCAGAGTGGCGGTGGTGAGTCGTCTCATGAGAAACGCAGCGCTGGCTGTTTCATGCTTTGCGTCTGTACACGTTCCTCCTCTCTTGTTGTGGTAAAGTGTTATCAGTGAGAAGATACCTTCTGTCTTCGCCCTGCTCCTCACGCTTTGTTCAACCGCCGTGTGCCTTTTCGTTCCTTTTGCTCAGACTTCGCCTTTTTCTTTTTCTGGAATCACATCTTTCTCTCTCTCTCTTTTCCCCCTCTCTTCCTCTTCTTTCTCCTCCCCTTCTCTTTCCTGTCAATGCTTCGCACCTTGAAGGTGGCAAATTTTCCCGGGAGATGTTCTATATTCTACAGACAGCTTGTGGCAGGAATTGTTCCACAGAAGGTATCTCAGTTCGATCTGAACTGCGTCCGTCTCCCTGTCCCATCGCTCGTCGGCTCTATCCCATCCATCTCCACATTCCCCGCCGCTCGCCCCTCCCCTCTTCACAGGGGAGGCCAGGCCGGTGACACATGATTGGCTGTTGGTTACATCGTCTGTCAGCGGGCATGTGAATGGCTGTCTCAGAAATCGGCTTTTGTGTTTTTCTTTCTCTTCACCTTGCAGTTCATTCGTTTGAGGCACTGTCAGCATGTGTGAGTGTTTGTGCGTGTGTTCCCGTTTTTTTTTTCGAGGACGGGGGGGTTTGAGGTTGGCAGGGTCGAGCGGATCTGATAAAAAAATAACTTGACTGTCATGCAGAGTGTTTTTTCCCGACCCTCGCACACCGTGTGAGTTTAACAGGCGCCAGGGCGGTTGCTACGGGAGATGATGAGGTACAAGCATTTAAGCATTGCCTGGGTGTCCTCTTCCGGGGGGAGCTTACAGCTTCTCCAGTGTGGGGGTGCGGAGGATTCGGCCACAACACCAAATGAACTGTATCAGTGGTGTGGGCAGAACACGGTTGACACCACGGGGGTCTAATATGGGAGGGGGGATGAGAGCATGGGGGGGTATAGCAGGCGGCCAGGTGCTCCTGGGTAAACGCTGGCAGGTGTGAGCATAACACTGAAAGCTGTGATTAATTCCCAGCTCCTGGACTTGCCTGTGGACACCATTATTCTCCATCAGAGGACCATTAACACCCACCTTCTTCTCTGGGGAGCACAGGAGGCATGTTTGAGTCTCTGTCGCGAGCCAGGATAATCGCCGCTTTCTTAATTAAAAATGAAATCATATGCTTATGCTGTAAATGTACAAAACCTTCGGACATTTGCAATAAGTTTTTCTTCTTCTGATCCTGATTGTGCTCCGGTAGGGGGCGCCATAGTGCCCAAACACCAGGTATGCAGGTAGGGGGCGCCATAGTGCCCAAATGCCAGATACACAGGTAGGGGGCGCCATAGTGCCAAAACGCCAGGTACGCATTTCAGAGATCGCCCTGAGCTGGAGACAGTGAATGTGGGCCATGCAGAGGTTCTTCTGGGACCACGTCCTGCATGCAACCCAGCACAGCCCAAAGCAGGATTGTTGGGGTTAAATAATGTAATATAAACAGTCCATGATTTAGAAGTAGCTAAAGCTATAGCCTGTGTGAGCTTCGTAAGGCCCCCCCATGACTGGCAGAAGCAGTTACATGATGGATAGATGGATGGATGGCTGGATGGATGGATGGATGGATGGCTGGATGGATGGATGGATGGATGGATGGGTGTAGTTTGCCTTTCTTTTCACTATTTAAAAACCAAGGGTTTGTGTCTTGTGAGTTCAGGTCTCAGAGCCTATGAAGGTCTGCGGTGGCAAATCTTTCCGATTTTTCACCTTTGATTCTATCCTGGTGATGTCTGGCTCCCCCTGGCTATTGGGAGGTGGCAGAGCAGACCAGTGCAGTCCATTAAGCAGAGCCAAGCCTGAATACCAGCTAGTGAGAGCTCCGCTCTCTCTGAAACAGGCTCCTGGGAAAGGGCTGCAATCTGCCCGTTTGTCTGTGCCCATTTTCCCTTAAAAGCTACAGCAGTGCTTTTCTCTTCCTCTCCGTAATCTGCTTCTAGGATAAGGGTGTAATTTCCACGTTCAGCGGAGGGTTTAATAACAGCCCGGCGTCGAGTTTTGTTTCCCCTGTAATTTCGCAGAGGAGAATATTCTTTTTCAGTCTTGGATAGGAAGCGGGCCGGTCCCATCAGAACCGAGCACCGTGTGCCGCCCTCTGGCTCCAGGTCTGCCGCTCCAGTGTCCCACTAACAGCCCACCAGCCCTCCTCTCCTCTTCCTCTGTTCTCCAGTTATTGGAACTCTGTCAGTTGGTTGAACATGAATCTGAGTGATTTTTCTTTCTACCTTTTCTCCCCTTTAATCATAATTTATTTAAAAATGAACAGAACTAGTTTTGCTTTGATAATAAGCTTTTTCTTACACGAGTGTTCTCAGTTTCCTAGCTAATGCCAGAAGAGTCTTATTTGTTTTCTCCACCTTTTTTTACCAAACTCCAACACAGCTCATTGTGTGAAGTTAACCCGGGGTTTTCAGAGGAGTCGCCCTCACAAACTTAATTCCGTTCACCACCGCACCCTCTGAATCTGAGTAATTTGCTTATTTAAATCAATTTATGTTGTTGAAAGCGGCAGCGGCATTTAATTAAGTTCGGTCTTGGCGGTTTAATTTCTGAGACGAGCACGTCGTCAGTGAGGATCAAATTGACGCGCTGGCCACTTAATTGTTTTCTGGAAGGTTCCTTCACGGGTTCCCTGCAAGTTAATTGCCACTGCGGATGGGAAATTAAGAGTGACACTTCGTGCCTCTCAGGTGCGGAGGAAACATGAAACGTCTTGATCGCCGGCAGGAATCTGAGTCGCTCCGACCTCATGGGTGGAGACCTGGAGGCCCGCCTGCACGCTCACACACTTCCCTCAGACCTGGAAGCCTGCTTGCACGCTCACATATTTCCCTCAGACCTGGAGGCCTGCTTGCACGCTCACATGATTCCATCAGAACCTGGAGGCCCACCTGCACGCTCACACGCTTCCCTCAGACCTGGTGGCCTGCCTACACACTCACGCGCTTCCCTCAGACTTGGAGGCCTGTCTACATGCTCACGCACTTCCCTCAGACCTGGAGGCCCGCCTGCACGCTCACACGCTTCCCTCAGACCCAGAGGCCCCTGTGCACCTCCACCCAGCACTAACCTTAACCATAAGTAACCAAATGAAAAACAAGGCTTCTGGCATTTTTTGATTGCAGTCACAGATTTTTATAACACTGAGCTTCCCCTGCTTACTGCCTGTGATCCCCTTATGGCACCTCAATCCTCACTAACCACAGGTTGGATTTGGCAAGATAAGCGCAGCTTCTGTTGGTGCATCGAGAGAGTGCAGGGTGCAGAGCATGTTTATGTGTGTGTGCGTGCGTGTGCATGTGTGTGTGTGTGTGTGAGTTTTTTTTGCATGGATGGGGCATGTGTGTTCCTCCCCTACCTTTTAAAACTGCAATTAGCACCTGTCCAGACAGCTGTTGGTGGTATTCAGCCCCGGAAGCCCTCATGCATTATGGGTAGCGGTAATGGAGAGTGGGATGCCACGGAGAGAGCCGGCAGGGGTTCCGCGTGGTGGGATGGGCGCTAAGCACCCGCGGATGGTGTCGGACGGCTCTGTGCTGTTATGTGGTGTAGGCTGAGGGGGTGCTGTATCACATGAATGGAGCTGAGCCCAGCAACGCTGTAGCAGCTCTGCTAAATGGATAAATCAAAGGTCCGTTATAATTCACACCCCTTTGTTTATTTTCCGTTTCTGAGTCTTCCTGTCCCCTCCCAAATAAACACAGTTTATATTTATTTGTTTCCCTATCCGTTTATTTATTTACTTGCATCACTCTGTTTCTGTAGGTCTAGGGCCCCCTCCCACTGATCCCAGTGCATGTACACCCCCATCCGAACACCATCCTGGGCCACACCTTCCCAGCTGTCTCCATAAATCCACAAGCAGCCTGTTTTTCGTCTTGTTCTGGTCCCTCCAATAAAAGGCCCTCACTTCCCAATCCCTTTCCACCCAGCACCAACGTCCCCCCCCCGGGTCCTCCATAAAGTTCTTTCTGCATGTGCCCAGCAGCTCCCTGGGGGACCCTTTCCCCTCCCCCTCGCCCTCTGATGTCTCCACCCTAACTCCACCCACAGGTGGGAACTATGACAGCCTGTTCGACATTAAGAAGGGGGTGGGCAGCATTGTCATCGCCAAGCCGCTGGATGCCGAGCAGAGGTGTTTCTACAACATGACCGTCGAGGTGACTGATGGCACCAACACCGCGTCCACACAGGTACCCAGCCAAGCCCCTCATGGTCACCTCAGAGCTGCACTCTCAACCTTTCCCTGTCTCGCCTCAACACTGCGGTCAAACCGTAACTCCCTGTCTCTCTTGAACACTGTGGTCTGATGGTCTGATCTTAACTCACTGTCTCACTTAAACACTGCAATCTGAACATAACTCCCTGTCTTGCCTGAACACTGCAGTCTGACCATAATTCCCCGTGGTGCTTGAACACTGTGCTCGGACCATAACTCCCTGTCTCGCCTGAGCACTGTGGTCTGACTGTAACTGCATCTCGCCTAAACGCTGTGGTCTGACTGTAACTCCCTGTCTTCCCTGAACGCTGTGGTCTGACTGTAAGTCCCCGTCTCGCCTGAACGCTGTGGTCTGACTGTAACTCCCCGTCTCGCCTGAATGCTGTTATCTGACTGTAACTCCCTGTCTCGCCTGAACGCTGTGGTCTGACTGTAATTCTCGTATGCCACACAGTCACCTGCACACCCACCGTCGTTGCGCCATTCCTTACATTCCATCCCATGCCATATCTGTATCCCGTCAGCATGGCCGTTCTTGGCACGACCTGGCTCTGCTCCACTTCTCTCACCTGTAGCTCATCCCTCTTGCGACCCGGAATGACGGCCAGTGTGCCCCCCCCCCCCGGGGGGGGGCCGGGCCGGGGGCCAATTACATAAATAGGCAAGTGGAGAGACTTTCGGGGAAACAGACCCAGGAGCTAAAAACAAAAAGATTTGTCATCTGTGCTGCATCCATCAAATAAGTCAGGACTCATTAATTTGACTCAACTAGAGTGGAGAGAAATAGATGAAATGCGGACAAAAGTATGATCTCAAGGAAATGACTTTAAAAAGGCTACCTAAAATTCTGCGCCCTTCAGAACATGTACTTTTTCAGAGATTCACCACTGCCGAACCCTGGCGAACAGGCCTGAAGATTTCAGCAAGTTCCCAAGTTAACCGGAGGCGACAGAAACCGGCTAATTTGTCCCGATAATTCTATTCCAGTGCACATTAGGCTGTTTTTTTTACAGAGCGCTGGCGTGATTATTCCATGCTGAATTCCAGTCCCGCTTCTGCTGCCAACCTGAGGGAGCCGGCGTTCCGGGGACGGGATTCCGCGCGGGACCTGCGCTCGGAAATCATAAGCAGCGTTTGCTGGAACGGAGCAGAATATAAGGGGAGGGGGGATAATAATGAGCACCCCCGAGATATGATCGCTTAGCGGGGGGAAACCTTCATGTGCGGAACTCTGGGGCCCCCGCAGGAATACGGTGATGGGGGGAGTTGGAATAGAGAGGAACGCTATTCGTGGAACGTGACGGTAAACACCATCACTGACTCCCACAGTGGAGGGAGGGGCTTTTTGGAGAGATCTGGGTGTAATGGGGCCTCGGGGGGGGCACTCAGTAATGGCATTGACAGGATGCTGTCCTCGGGAAGACATTTGGGTATTTAGGAGGGGCACCAGTAAATCGTGTCAGAGGATTTTGGGGGTGCACTGGTAATTGGGGGGGGTCGTGATGGTGAATGTTGAGACCATGTTGGTATTCCAAGGTGGGTCACCATTGAATCATGTTGTCCCCCTTATGAGGGGCCCCAGGATGATTCTATTAAATCACTAACGATTGGTTAAATTTAGTTGGGTGGCCTGACAGCTGGGGGGCAGCTTTAGACAATACTTGTCTCTCGATGGTTTTTGAAGGGCACTCAGTATCCACGTCAACCTGGGGGTCTAAAGCTCTAAGCTTCAAATCTGAGCCCAAATCTCAGCACTGTAATCCACTCCATTGCACAGCGCTCCCCTACTCAAAAGCCCTGTGGGGTGGGGGCAATTATCTCTGTTCTGGGCACTGAGTGCAGTATCAAAGGGCCCCCGGTTATATGGGGATACTTTCAGATGGGGTCTAATGGCGCGGTGTGACTGTCTGCACCCACGCACACACACTGGGTGTGAAGGCGGATAAAAATGAAAGAGAAAAACACACATCAGAATAAAGAAAGCGTGAAAGCGAATGGCGCCGTGCTCTTTACTGGCTTTTAAAGGAATTTCACAGAGAGCCAAAGTGTACGCAGCCGAAATAATAAAAAGCAGCGGCCCCAGGATGGTCGATCGTTGCAGGTGTGTGTGTGTGTGTGTTTCCCGGGGTCTCCTGACACCATTCCTGCTGCTCAGGTGAACTTTGAACTCCCCCCCCCGTCATCAGCAATGGTGTTTACCGCTACTCAAACCAAGTTCTTGTGTGGCGCCCCCTGTTGGACACAAACTGCTACTACTCTAAATATGAAATGAAATACATTCCTTATTGAGGAGATGATGGAACATCATGTTCTGCTAACCAGAAAGCCAGCTACAATCACCTGACCACTTGCTACCTATTTATTTAGCTATTGAAACATATGGGGGGGGGGGGTTGAGTGAAGCCCCATTAACAACAAACCAGGTCATACTCACCATAGTCCTTATTCTACTAAATAAGCACAGAATCACCACCACCCTACACAGGTGTGATGCAACTATGTAGGAATGAGCAGATGGGCTCTGGGGAAAAAGGTATCTTGCGTGATAAGGATGCAGTGAGGCATCCCGACAGGCTATTGGATCTGTCGTTGTCCCGTGAGGAAGTCTGGTTTTCTGTTGGTCTCGTCTCACTGATAACTCTACAATACTCATTGTCGTCTGACAAGACAAAAAAAACAACAGAAAACGAACAGAAAAAAAAAAAAACAAAAACGCTAAGTTTTCCCCTTTAGGTACCTGGCCAGGACCAAGATAACAGCATCAAAACAACAAGACATCATATCCCCTAATCATTCATAAGGCTAACACACTTCACAATGGCTTTGTTATCTTCTAACATGCACGGATCCTTCATCATGATTCTTGGCCACCGTCAGCGAGAGAAAGGTCTGTCCGGTAAAGGTGCAAATGTCCGGCCCATTATTTTCCCGAGGCATTTGAGGAAGCAGATAATCGGATTTCAATCACCTGGATCCTAGCCAGTGTAATTTAGCTTCCACACGCAGTAGTGCAACCTCGTCCACAGGTCACACGGTAATACACCCGGCTGCGGGGGTCCAGCCTCGTCCGCTGAGGAACAAAACGTGCTGCAGGTCCTAGCTTGGGGGGGGGGGGGGGAGCGAAGTACTGGAG